>BSBM01000030.1:20587500-20640000 GCA_027924585.1 Larix kaempferi | reverse complement strand
AGCGGGCATAAAATCTACCACTGAAGAAGAAATCCCTCAACCTATTGTTGTGTGAGAAACAGAGTAATGTTTCTTTTTAGTTTTCATTATTGTTTTCTTAATCTTGTGCACCGAGATCAATTTTTGGTGCAGATAGTAAATGTAATTGAGTGGCATCTCTGTTATTTGACTGTTTACGTGACTCTCGTGATACAAGTTCAATGTTTAAATCCCATGTGGAATTGTTGTTGGGAGTTTAATGCTCTTAATAGCTAAGATTTGGGTTTTCTGTAGCAGACAGCTCGTGTACAGTGGTCAAATTTGAAGTGCTTGTTTTAATTGTTTTTGGAAGGGTATGTACTCATCTCACCCTTGAAGGGTTGTAAAAATAATTAATTGTTTTTGGAAGGGTATGTAATCATCTCACCCTTGAAGGGTTGTAAAAATAATTAATTGTTTTTGAAAGGGTATGTAATCATCTCACCCTTGAAGGGTTGTAAAAATAATTACACTTCAATGGAAAAGTGTAAACTAAGTATAACCTTGGGTTGTAAAAATACTTACACTTCAATGGAAAAGTGTAAACTAAGTATAACCTTGGGTTGTAAAAATACTTACACTTCAATGGAAAAGTGTAAACTAAGTATAACCTTTAATAAAATAATGTCTTTCTGAATATTTATAATTAAAAAAAATAAAATAGCAATTACATCTAAACATTATAAAATTTCAATAAAACCTAATTAATAAATAATTTTTTTTTCAAATTTTATTAACAAATTAATAAGCAAAATATTTTCCTTCCATTCATTTAGCTTGCCATAAGTACATCAAATAAGGAAATCCTTCAAACCATTCACATTCATGGTTGCTCCAAATATGTATGATCTATAAATAGTACAAATAAATTCATCAATTTCCTCCAAACATTTTGCAGTGTCTACACTAGGTGACTCCCCATACTAAATTTTTCACATAAATATTGCAACCATCTTTTTGTTTGAGAGTCTTTATTGTTATATTGTTAAAAATTCAAGTGATGATATATTATTTTTCAATCATATTCATTTTCAGATATTTAATATTTATAAATTCAATCATAATCCTAAAAAGCTAACATTCATTCCAAATACAATCATAAAAAAGTCTTTTCGAATATTTATATTTATAAATTCGATCATAATCATAAGTAGCTAACATTTATTCCAAATATAATCATAAAAGGGTATAGGGAAAAGTTTAAAAACTGGAATGTTCTACTAAACATGCCTCGTTCACTATGAAGATTATGATTATGCAAGAAGGGTCATCATTCAGAAGCAATTTGTTGCAGTTGAAGTGTTTCCAAGTCTAATGTACACCGATTTCAATCGAAAATTGAAGTGGTAATGTATTATTATCAACCATTATCTTGTTTTAAATAAAAAAATATAATCATGAGAAGGCTTCCCAAAAAATTTCAAAAGTTGAATGATTCAAGATTGAAAGCATGTTTTGCCAACTCTAAAGATTGTGGGACCTCATTGTTCGCATGAAAAGTAGAGGCCTTCATCAGGAAGGAAGGTTAGTTGTCAAAGAGATTCATCCATTCGGAAAAGAGAAACATGAAAAAGTATAATAGTTAGTGAAAAGTTGTGTCTCACTTATTATAATCTATAAAGATAAAGGAAACTCCAAGTTTAGTCACACTCGTGAATCAGAAGATAGAAATCAAGCCTCGAAGCTCTCTTCAAAAGGCAAGCCCATTTGAGACAATTTAAGCCCAACATTCATACAACAAGAGACAACTTTAGGAAATAACACCATTGTGAAACATGGCATGCCAAAGAAGCCATGCAAAGGGACTGCGCAATAGAATACTGATTCCAAATTGTCGAAGGATGGATAGAGCATCACACCTAGTTGGGAATCTTCTAGCAACATTGTTTGGCATATCCTGGCAATGCTGTGTTAATTCATCAATACATTTTTGGTCTGGCCTGGTCCGAGCACAATAGCAGTAATTGGATCCCCATTGGCTAAACTATACATCATGTTATCCTCGTTCCCTTCCCCTAGTAAGGAGTAGTCACTCACCAACATGATACCTCATCCTCCTTTCAGCGTTCTAGTTATCACAAGTCGTAGATCCATCATTTCAGAGCATATACATTAATGCAATATATACACTAACTAACTTGAACTTTTTATCCAAAGTAAAGACCAATCTCAAAAGCAATGACTAAGGATCATTCTCAAAGACTATAACCATATTATACATAAATATTGTATCATATCCATTTATACAGTCTTTCGTTCTATTTCTTTCGGTAATTCAGCCATGGCCATACGTTCTTTCAACGCTCTGCCCCCTTCAAGACTCCCCATGAAACCATTGGCATGGGTGACGAGAGGAGATATACCAAAGACTGAAGATATAGGTTCATGGAGAGATAGAGATACCATTGGCAGTGCACAAAAGATACTAGTTTTAAACAAGTCCCTCATTCACTCGAAAGTGCCCCTACTTAGGGACAAAGCGCATCAAGTGCAAACTCAAGATGTTGGATTGAATGGGACTTATTTGTGGATATACTCGTATCGCGAGCCTCTACATGAGTCAATGCAAATCATAAAAGTAAAGGGAAAAACATTGAATTGTCATTCTTTAACTCTGCAGACCCCAACAATCACAACACTTACGAGTCACACATAAGTTTTTGGGTCTCGAAACAGGCCTCAATTGAAGGAACTAACCAATGAGGAGTGGGATACAACATAGGGTGGGTGGACCGAACCATGGGTTGATATAAATGAGATTAAAGATTCATAATATGTGATATAAACCAACATGGACAAAATAATAATATGCTCGTAGCATAGTTTCTCACATAAAATTTGATTAAGAAAAAACAAAACAAATTTTCTATTTCACGATTAAGTTAGAAAAAACAAAACAAATTTGCTATTTCATGATTAAGTTAGAAAAAACAAAACAAATTTGCTATTTCATGATTAAGTTAGAAAAAACAATAAATAGTCTTGACAATACCTGAACAAACTATAAATGAGCTTACGAATTGGCCTGGACACTAGACTCTAGAGTCTTGAATCTCAACGTTGAATTTGGAAAGAATACGTATGAGATATACCTTAAATAGATATTCAAGATCGGAGATTCATATCCGTGATTTGTAGACTCTAGAGGTTGAAGCAATGGCAGGAAATTTAAATTAATTAAGGCAGGGCTCTACGTATTGGGATTATCACCTTTCAGTGATGGCATGAATGGCTTCTGCTACCGAAATTACATTATGAAAGTTCAAGTAAACATTTATGAATCTCCTTTGGTTGCAGTAGACATTTATTATGGTATTTAATGTTTGATCAATAGTCAAGACTTCGGGGGCAGGAGTTCAGTCAGCAGGTTGTCTAACGTTTATTAGCAATTTATCCCTGGATGGATTAGTTCAATGCGAACTTGACAAGGGAAGGACTGATCACGATATCTTGTGTGATACTGAAAATCATGGCTATCAAAGCATTAACCACTGGTTTTTTTGTTTACTTAGGGCAATGGGTTTATATAAAGGAGCCAGGAACAGGGCATGATGTGACCCGTTCACTGGGTGCATGCAGGTGCAAATCGAGATTTGATATTGATGGGATAAAACTCAATTTACCCTTCTTTTGAAATATTGAAGTTTCATTAGCCTTTCTGCATGGACGGGTAAATTCAAGATTTAATTTTTTTTATGGGTATTTTTTTTGAAACACTTCTGGGACGCGGTAAAACCCTTGGGAAGGGCCTGGATGGGTTCAATTTTGACTGTTGCTCGTGTATAAGTGCTTTCGAAAGTTATTGGTTGTACGATAATTAATGAGTTAAAGTCCTACAGTGAGTTTTTTTAAAGAAGATGTAGACTTCTAGTAGGACTCTGAAACAGGATGTAGTCTTCCAGTAGGACTCTAAAAGGAATGAGTTAAAATAGGCACGAACTCAGGGGACTTCTGACAGTTTGTTCAGTGTGCTATTAATAAACTAAAGCTAATTAAATATTAAAAAAATTAACGAACATATTACAATATACTCCCATGCGAATGTATACTAACATTTAACCCTTACAAACAAACAAAGACTTCACTTGAATATGGTCTAACATTTAACCACTACAAATACAAATAAAGAATTCACCCTAACAATTAAATTAGTAGAGTCACTTAACTTGTGGTTGGTGAATATGAATAGGCCACAAGTTGTTAATTTTTTAGCATTAATTCAACATACTCTAGGATCTTTACTGAGAGAATAACATGTACAACATATCAAGCATAGGAATGCATATCAATCACACCAAGCAATCACATGAGGCAATAGACACACAGAGTTTCACTAGGGAAAACCATAAAGGTGAAAAACCCCACAACTTCCTCAGAGATAGAAAGAGCAATGATACAACCAAAGTACAAGAGATAGTCCTCCTAGCAGCTACTCCTCCTTCCTCACTTGTGCGCCACTTTCCGATGGGTGTAGAAGTGAATAATGAAGTGATCAAATAGAGTGCCTCCCGCACTCTATTTATACATGACCTGTCACTTGACCTGCCTAATAACCTAGCAGGGCCAACTTGTCTAACTCAGTCTAATAACCCATGGTTATACTAATCAGGGCCGACCCCACACTTGGTGGTCTAATAACCCATCACATGCAAGTTGCGACAGTTGAGACACTTGTCAATACAAATGATGACACTTCTGTATAGAGGAATAATACCATCTATATAGGAGTACAATATACATGGGTGAAATACATTCCGAAGTTACAATTACATCAACACAAGTTAAGTGCTATGAGCAATTTAAATCTATTACTTGTTCTCTATGTGTAGTTGTAATCACCTTGTTGTCTTTGTCTCAACTAGCTACCTATCTTTTTCTAGTTCAATAAGTTCTCTGCCACAAACATCAACTACCAATTATTTTTATATTCCTTTTTTTAATAATTGTTTATTTTGAATAACCACGACCACAAAATCAATCTGGAGACTACACTTGTCCCATCCATGTGCAATCTAGGATATGTGGACCTTCAACCTAGATCAAAAGTGGAAAGAATTACACTAACACCCATCAATGTAATTAATTATCTAAGTATTAGATGTAAAATAAATTTCTTATTAAAAATAAGATTTAGCTATTTTACTTGATTACACATTCAACCATGTGAATGACACCTACTCATTAAGAATCTAATAAAATAAGTTTCTTACTAAAAATAACAATATATTTTACATGGTTATACTTTTTTTTTAGATTCATACCAACACCTGCTATTTTAGAGAATTACATAATCCATTCCAATACATAGGGGCTCAACAAGAGTATCATGTCACTTAAATCTAATTATTATTATTTTTTACAAAAATGGGTAATAGTTTTATATTAAAAAAATTGCTTCAAGAGAAGGAACAAAAAGTTCAATGAAAAAGACACAAAGGATCACTCTTCCTCCCTTCAAAGAGCTGAGAGGGGAGAATCCCCAATTTTCTTTACAAATTTTTTAGATCCTCACAAATTGCTTGCATAAGAGTATACAAAAACAATACATAAATTACTGTATGGAATTAGAGAAACATCCATGGCTTCTTTCCTTGCTTCTCCTACTAGATTTCCTTCCACGGGTTAGTTGAGGAGAGGAGCCACTAATTAGCTTGGTGAAGGCAATATTCTCCTTTAGCAAAGTTGAAGTTGGATTAGGATTCTTCTTTGTTTATGTTTTCCGTTTCCCCTTCAAGACCCCAACAAAGAAGGGAGGGATTAAATTATTTGCAGAATTACCCATGTCTTCTAAGTCACTCTATGTTTCTTCTTGATGTTCCTCTTCAATGTCCTCTTCATTTGCATGTTCGACATCCTCAGCATTTGCTTCCCTGTTTTCATATTCTCCTTCAATTGATGTTACTTCCTCATATTTGACTTCTTCATCTTTGTCTTTTTCAGGAATATCTTCCTTTGACTCTAAACTAGAGTTGGGCCTCTTCTTGTTTCTCGTCATTATTCTCCTTTGCCTCTTCTTCTAAATTCTCCAAATCTTGGTATCTTCCCAATGTTGCAAATTGGTTTTGTGTCAATTTGGGAATTGCAATATATGATATTTTCAAGTGATGGGTTTCTTGATGCCGTGGGCTTCGACAATTGATATGAACCCACTTAGATCCAGGATGTTGAGAAGAAGAATCATCATGTTGATTTTGAGTGGATCCATTACAAACATGCTCAATATCTGTCCAAGGCAAAGAGGATTGATGGAATTTAGGACAATTTTTAGCAAAATATCCATAGATATGGCAATGACTACATTTGAACGGAATTTGTTCGTAATCCAATGATTGCTTGTGGCACCACCCCTCTATAGTAATCTGCAATACTTTTGGAAAACCCATCTCCAACTCAACTTCCACACAGATTCATGCATAAGAATAAATATTTCCTTTTGGTTATTAGCTTTGTCAATATATCTACCTATTTTATTTCCAATTGATCTCATAGTGCCATCAACCCAACAAATTAAGGGCAAATGAGGCAATATGACCCATACCAGAGCTTTTGTTATCTCCAGTACTTTTCGATTAAATTCTAGAGACTTTGAAGCTAAGTATAGGCCCTTATAACCCATAAAGTATGGCCCAGAACAAAAAAATAGATCACGGGATTCCTTATTCTAGAATAAAAAAATGAAGTACCTTCTCCCCATAGCAAGAAAAGATACTCGACTTTGGGGTTGGAAAAGAAGCTCGAGAAATTCCCTATGAGTGTTTTTTCAGTGAAGATAAGAATCTTTCTTCTTGGCTCCTCATTGCTCAAATCTAATTGTGGGATTTTTTTCTTTCTTTTAACAAATTTTTGGTGAGGAGCTTGCATTTTGGTCAAAATCTCCTCCATACCCATTTGAATCAGGAATTGGATGCATGGGCACTTAAGAAACCCTAGATGTCGACCACAGATTGGAGGTCAAATCTTTGCCAACAAACACTTAAATAAAAACCGCGGGCGCTATCCACTGGAAGAATAATTTTGTATTGGGGATATAAGAAAACCTTAGTCCATGAACAGATCTACAAGCCGACAGATCAAGTAGAGTTTGGCTTTCCCCACGACAACAAAGTCCTCAATTCTCGATCTACAATGATATGCCTCCTAAAAGGAGCAAATAAAAATGATTCTTATCACTTTTGCGATTGAATTGGCAAGGTGCAATTGGTTTCTAAATGCGCATGAGTGCAACTAAGGAAACCCTAGCCGAAGACTTGGGATCTGATTTGGTTCCTCCATTTCCCTCCCTAGCTGATTTGGAAACCCTAGCCGTAGACTTGGGAGCTGATTTGGAAACCCTAGCTGCAGACTTGGGAGCTGATTTGGTTCCTCCATTTCTCTCCCTGAGAATATGGGTTATTAATTAACTGCAAAGTAGCCTACTCTTATTTTAAATTATCTAAAATCTAATTATTACATGTCAAATAAATTTCTTAGACCTAGGGCACCTAAGCCATCGAAATCACCTAGGGATCGTGGTTGGAGTTTGGGTGTCTCCTCCCAACTAGCTCACCCCTAAGGGGAATTGAACTTGGTATCCTTGATAACGAGACCCACACCTTAACCAAATGAGCTAGCAAGATTTGACACATGTAAAATAGATACATAACCATTAAAATAAAAGAACAAAATACTTTTAAATAATATCAAATAAATTTGGTCAACCATTTGTACCCATTTACTTTTCCTTTTAGCATCTCACTAATAAAATTGAATATAGGCATTTCATTTATTTTTAAAAATAATTAATTATTTATATAAATAGAACCTACCAAATACACATACTCCTCATGAACACATATTTTTTCACATAATAAAATAATAACGTTGAAATTCTAAACATGGTAACTAAGTCAAATGATTTCTTAATAGTATTCAATTGAGTGATAGATCCCATCCTCCCCTATAATTTATTTAGTCAATTATATAATTGATTTTTCAACCGTCACAACAGTAATTCAATGAAAGATCCATTTTTCTTAATAGTATTCAATTGAGTGAAAGATCCCATCCTCCCCTATACTTTATTTAGTCAATTATATAATTGATTTTTCAACCGTCACAACAGTAATTCAATGAAAGATCCATTTTTCTTAATAGTATTCAATTGAGTGAAAGATCCCATCCTCCCCTATAATTTATTTAGTCAATTATATAATTGATTTCTTAATAGTGTAACCTTTATTGATAACTAAGTCAAATGGCTTTTTAGAAATGATTTATTTTTTAATCCTATACAATTCAATGAAAGAAACCCTCTTCCCTGTCTTGTCATGCAATTTTTGTTTAGTCAATTATATAATTGATTTTTAAATTTTTTTTTAGTAATAACTATGTTGTTTTTTTTAACATATGTATATGGGAATTTGTGGTCTTTTAGTGTAACGTTTATTGATAACTAAGTCAAATGGCTTTTTAGAAATGATTTGCTTTTTAATCCTATACAATTCAATGAAAGAAACTCTCTTCCCTTTCTTGGCATGTAATTTTTGTTTAGTAAATTATATAATTGATTTTTAAATTTTTTTAATAATAAACGTTATTTTTTAATTTTTTAACATATTTATATAAGAATTTGTGGTCTTTTATTGTAACCTTTATTGATACTAAGCCAAATGGCTTTTTAGAAATGATTTATTTTTTAATCCTATACAATTCAATGAAAGAAACCTCTTCCCTTTCTTGGGATGTAATTTTTGTTTAGTCAATTATATAATTGATTTTTTAAACTTTTTTTAGTGAATAAATATGCTATCTTTAATTTTTTATAACATATTTTTCATCTAATTTTGTTCATATTTTGATTGGGAATCTTTAAAAAAAATTAGAATCACATATATTAGTTATGGAAATTGCATAGTTTGAGTGCCAACTGTAACATATAAATTTGGATTTTACTAAAAAAAATTACCTAATTTGATGATATAATAGTTAAGTTGGAATTTATAGTCTCTTTTGCCCACCTTTATCTGCTTTATACCTATGTCAAAGTTTAAGGGAAAATGTTGTTGATATAATAGTTAAATTTGAATTTATGATCCCTTAGTGGTTACCTTATCTTATTTATCTCCATGTCAAATTTAAGAAAAAATATTAACAATATTTCTATGATCCCTCATGTCTTTAACTTCTTCATCTCTAAATACTCTAAATAAGTTTTAGGAAAAATGTTAACAATATAATAATTAAATTGAAATTTATGATCATTAAATTTATGATAATTAAATTGAAATTTAGTTTTTATTAACATATAACATTGATACTTTTTTAGTAAAACTGTTACCCACAAAGTTTCAAACCTATAACCTTAAGTGAAGAGTAACTTAACCATCCTACCTAATCCGAAGGGGATGAGTTCAAAATCCTTCCCTTTAAGATCTATATTTCCATGTCTCCCACCCTACATAAACCTGTCAGGATTGAATGTCAAAGCATCGTCTCCCCACATAGCTGGATCTCTCCCTATCACCCACACGTTAACAATATGCCTCGTTTTAGCAGGAATGGGGTATCCCGCCACTGCATACCTTCATTGAATCGTGGGGAAGCAGCAGTGGAACCGGGGAATGCAATCTCAGCGATTCCTTCACTATACATTACAGGTACTCCAGATTTCATAGATCACACAGCTTTACTCGTACATCTTTTCCCACGGCTGACTTGAGCTCTTCCTGCATCCTCTTCATCACAGCAGGATTCCTCAACATCTCCCATTCTAATGTAGCTCCCGACGTATCGATTCCAGCAGCCAAAATGTCGAAAATAGCCTTCATGTTGTTCCTGTTGATTATGTTCAGGTTGTTGCAAGGACTCTCCGATATGTCTAGCGGCACGTCTACAAAATCGTGAATGGCCGGCCCGTCTCGCTTGCTCCTTTTGAAGTGTTCATCGATAATCTCCTCGGCCAACGCGTCAAATTCTCTGTGAACTTTATTCATGTGCTTTCTGATGCCCTGCAAATCCAACCTTCAGAGATAAGGAATGTAATCTCCGATATAAAAAGCACCTGTTAAAGTTGACTCCTCTCATATCAGTTCCGCCAATCCTTTAATGCTCGTGGCGGACTCCATAGAACATCTTCTGCTCATTAGCGTTTTGCATATTATATTTGCTGTGAGAGACAAGAGCGCCTTGCTGACATTAAACGACTTGATCCCGTTCTCGCTTTCCTGCCAAATGGAGCGAATCGTGGCGGACACCTCCTCGTCTCGCACAGATTGGAAGGATTTCAGGAATCTCCACCACTCCATCCAGCATCTTCACGGCTTCTACCATTCGAGTTCTCCATCCAGCAACTTCACGGCTTCTACCATTCGAGTTCTGAATGCCACCATCGCAGATTGTTCCACTACAAATTCCCTCACAAAACTGTCAGTAGCCACTGCGATACTGCTAGCCTCCAGTTCTTAATGGCAAGAAAGTAAACATAGACATGTGCTTACGCACATCGACATCTCTGTCGAGCTGAAGGCCGGCCGAGAAACGTTATCAGAACAAGGAAGGAACCATTTTAGTCTGTAGCAGATGGACCTGGCAGCATAAGCGGCAAAGGTTTCCTCTTTCTGTGTATGAAATTCTAAATGAAGCGATAATTTTTGGTAACATCACGTCTCAGCAACCGGATATTCAAATTTAAATTTCCCGCTTATTATGAAATTCACATTTACGGAGGGGCGATGTCATACATGCCCATAAGCATGGCCATTAAGTCCGATTAAAGGTTCCGTCGGAAAATAGAGCCAGTCGCCGAACGAAATAGGTGCCGGAATCGTTGATTGAGCCGGTCACCGGATGAGGGTCTCGTCTCATCGTCTGGACGGAGTAAGCAAACGCCTTGAGGGGAGTCTTCGACGGCATCGGGTGGGCCCCGGTGCAAAGGGTCGAGAGATTAGCCCACTTCGTGCAAGAGAGCCATAAGATATGGTAACTCCATATCTGGTAACTCTCCCCTCCTCAAAATGCATTCCACGACAACACTTTCAAGATCAAGAATCTGCAACGATTTGGTAACTCTAGCCTGCAATACGATAGAGTTAATACAACATCCACCGTCAATAAACCAGAACTTTTACAATTAGTACTTCCAACTTCTTGATAGTATAAAAAAAAAGAGTAGATCACCTAAATGTATTACACCCTAATGCAATAAATTTCGACGTCACAAGTTGGTGAGGAAATGACATGGCGGATTTAAACTTATTCCACCACACCATGGCAAGTAATTACAGCATTTCCAGTCTGGTGAGAACAGTCTGACATATGTTATGGCCATTTGAAACGAACCTCACACCACCATGTGTCCCAAATAATAATTACAAAAGCAGGGCGCCATTGTAGAGGACGGTGCCAGTGTAGAGGACGGTGACGACATTGCGTCGCCCCCTCCTAGGCTACAAATTTCAAAAATAACATCAGCATTCAACAACCAATTGTTTTTCGAGTAAATATTTTTTTATAAAATTTAATTTAATAAATAAAATATAAACTATAATAAACTTTATAGATGAGAAAATTTGAAATGTTGTACGGAGCATAATAATAGGATTGAGCGATTCATATATATCCTGCTACGCATGACATAATAAAATGTGACCATACAAATAACTTATTACTATTATTAATATAACATTAAAATGTGTCCATAAAATTAACTTATTATTATTTTATTAATAATATACGTCTCTGTGAATCATTTTAAATATCCCCTTGGTACTGTTTATCTTCATCTCTATCGACATTACTGTATATTTACTTGTGGTTAGGATACATGCACCGAATTCGTTCGACATTAATACTCCTCGCATAAGAAAGGGTATCTACTGGGCCATGATGGTCACAACACGCCGCCTGTGTATTTCAAGAAGGCAACATTATCGCACAAGAATGCTAACCAAGTAGGCATGGGATCTGTTCAGAACACTAAGTCCAACAGATCAGCAAATGGCATACAGAAAGAAGAAACCCACCAACATACCAATCACCCGATCTTCATCAGTAACACCGAAGCCATTTTATGTGTTATTTTCCCTGCTGGTCATTGCAGTAATCCTCATTTACTCATTGTCTGCATTTCTCAATTTCAAAAGAAATACACAACAATCTAATCCTTTCACAACACTAGATTTATCTATAAAATCCCAGAATACATGCCTCCATAGCTCTCCTCAATCTAAACCCCATCTGAAGAATCACTCACCAACACAATCCCACAACACTTCACACAGTACTGCAGCTTCAAGCCATGAAAGAAACCTTCTGGGCCCATACCACAACTGGAACTTATTCCATGCAGACTTTCAGGAAATGCTCACCAATCTCAAGATTTTTGTGTATCCAGATATCTACAATAACGATAATTCCTTTGCGGGGATTTTTCTTCCCCACCCAAACCCATATGACCCAAAACTCGGCAATCATTTCAGCGAGCACATGTTCAAAATCAATCTCCTCCAGAGTCCATTTCTCACATCGAATGCAGAAGAGGCCCATTTCTTCTTCTTGCCATTCTCCATCAATTCTCTCAGGAATGATCCCCGTGTGCATTCTGAGGCCTCCATAGCTGACTTTGTGGCAATATATGCCAAAAATATTAGTGGGTCTTTTGAATTTTGGAACAGGTCACATGGAGCAGACCACTTTTATGTCTGCTGTCACTCTGTTGGAAGGAATGCTGCATCCAAGTTCCTTGATCTTCACAGAAATGCAATACAGGTGGTGTGCTCTTCCAGTTACTACCATAAATTCCATGTGACACATAAGGATGTTGCTTTGCCGCAAGTCTGGCCTCGCTCACCAGAGACAAATTGGCTTCCTCAGCATGAAAGGTACGCCACACCATGTGATTTTTCATCGAATTTTGATTAAAATCATAACCTGGATTCATTGAATGTTGATCAAAATCATAACCTGGATCAAGGATCTAAGTGTGAATTTGTTAACGAAACACTGATATGCAAAGTATATTAACTAGCATACATTTATCTTAAATCTGGATCTTTTGAATACACAGAAGGATTAGAAAAAAACAGGTGCAAACCTACTGCTGCTTACAAAAACTGGGGTTAAAATCAATTTATGCTGGTGGTTGTTTTTTATTTTTATTTTTATTTACTTAAGTATTTAGTATAACATTGGCTTCTCTCTTTTCTTCAGACGTCCTCTCTATCCCGACTTCATTTTTTTTCCAATTTTAGTTTATGAGGGTTACATAGGTTGCGTTACACATTGTAAGAGCACCTTGCTTTAATTGGTGCCAAAAAAAGTGCAACCAATCCAGGAAGATATTGATCAAACCTTCATTAGAAATCGAAGGGTTGCTCCTAAGTCAAACCAGCGAGCCAGTTAACAAGGTCTTGATCGGCCCGTCTAATGCGAAGTCTAATGCGAAGTGTTGCTCTTGAAAGGCCGAGCCTCCTTAGACAATGTCCTGAGCTAGCTTTATTTGGTTCTGAAAGGTCAGTCGACTAAGGTCCCAATCAACCCTTCCAACTGAAAGGTCAAACCTTCTAAGATAATGTCCTGGGCTTTATTTGCTCATGAAAGGCTTTACTCACTGGGTTGGTTCTGGGTCTTACCCAGGCTTGAAGAATTAATCCTGCGCAGGTCAACTCCTTCCAAATAAAGTAAGGTCCTATGCCTTATTTGGTCCTTAAGTCCTGCACTGGCCTTATTTGGTGACCGGTCTTTTCAAGTGAGATGACCTTACCTTCTAGCTCAGGACAAATAGGTGACTACCGCAAGATAAAATTGGGGCTATGTTAAACACTCCCACTAATTTAGATTCTTAATAAATGTTTCCATCAAGCAATCTCTCCACAGCAATTTTCACATTACATATCGTAACATCCAAAAATTTAAGGCTCTGTAGGGCAAGTTGTAGCTGTAAATAACCACTCAGATGAAATAACTCAGGCAACACAAATCTAATACTTAAACCACCAGTTCAAGCACCTGAAGCCACCAGGCAGCGAAAGGTGGCAGCTCATCAGAATTATGTTTCTAGGGCCAGCCAATGTGAGGTTCCTCTGGAATCAGGGGCTTCCTCACCTTTTGATATGGCTAGAGGGATGCAAGGGATCATGTCATTAGTGGGTGTGCACTATGGCTTATCACGGTGGCTATGTGGCCAGCTCTATCTTCTCTCCCTGACTGCTCAGCCTGCCTGGGGTTGTTGTCCCTGGTCTGAACCTTCGCAGGATTACTAATACTGGGCTGGAGAGATGTCTGGTGGAATCTAAGACATGTAAACGTGACTCCCCTTCAGAATTTCAGTAATTGGCAAAAGTGTTTGAGATCCATCACCACCTTGGGTGCTTTCTAGCATGTTTGTGAAGAGATAATTAGGACATATATTGTTAGTTTTGAGGTCAAGCTCCAAAAAATGATTTGCTGCATATTTTATTTTGAGTATTTGTTTAAATCTTAGTTATAACTTATCTCCTATTTTAGGTTTAATATATTCAACAAAATTCTCGAATTACCTTTTCCTGGCCACCCGAATGGAAAAATTAAGGCTCTGAAGTTCACAATTGTGGGATAGGAGCGAAACCTCCACCCCTGCAAATATAAAGTTTGCAAGCCTGAATATATGTTGGCTGATTCTGGCAAGCCCTAAGGTCATTTAATCCTCTGAAGTAGTGACCTTAATTTCTGAACTAGCAATCCTGATGGCTTAGTGCTGCAAATTCTGCAATTGCTATATTATTGAATGAAGTTTAAAACTAAAGTAAGAATTTTGTTTTAGGATTTCTGCTTTTTAGTTGATTACATAAATAAATTCTAAATAGAGGAGATTATGCATTAAATTACGTAAAGATCAATTAATTAGAGGCGATGTTGCAAGCTAATGTTACCTGCCTAGTGATAGGTTGTGTGAGAATGATTGGATTGAGCACTGGGTTTTGCAAAGACTGGAAAGTGATTTTGATGACAATCAAGTATAAGGGAAGCATGCTCACTTACTAAAAAACATTCTGAATTTATGGAACCTTTTTGGAGCCTGTTTGCCTAATAAAAAATCAGAAGGGCTTCCAATTAAGCACAGAAGACTACTTGGTTGCTTTTCAACTCAAACTGGTGGCATGATTCATTATTGGCCAAGCTTGCAAAATGCCAAAAGCTACAGACCTTTGTTATCAGGGTCTTGGTTACGTACTTTGTAGAACCATTGCAAATTCATCGTAATTAGCTTACGGACATTGGATGACAGCGTCACAAACTAAACTCAAGGAGAAGCAATGTACTATCATCATATGAGAATTTGACTTAGGGTTCAACTGACATTGAAGCTTTCATGTCATGTTTTAGCCATTGGAGAGTTGCATTCTTATTAGGGAACCTTCTGGGGATTTGTAGTCCTATGGGGCTCCTTGTTAGTCAATTAACATTCATTCCACACACACATGGTTAAAGATTTCAAAACACATGCAGAATGACACAAATTTGGGGAAATTTCTTGTTAGTGCATTGATTAGAACCACGTGGTGAGCCCTACCCTATGGCTACCCTATGGCATAGTGTTGAAGAATGTAGTTTGGACAGGTAATTTTGCATAGGTTCAGTATGAATGTGCCAGGAATAGTTCGAGTTAAATCTATTTTGTAATTCAATTTAGTAAAAGTGAAAGTCTTATATTTAGTTGTTAAGTCTAATAAAGTGTATTTTTATACATTAGTGATTTAGACTAATCTCAACCGTACATCTCACTAAGAGATTAGGGTTTTGGTAGATTACGGTTTGAACTCAAGTATAAAGATAGGCAAGATAGAGGGTTTAAAGTTTAACCCAATGTTCCACCAAGTTTCTGAGACGCGGGGATGTGGGAGCGGAGAAACGCAGGAGTGGGCTATATAGAAGTTTCCCTCAAATTTTAGGAAACGTCAAAGGGGACGTCGAGGTCAGGGGACCCCGCTAGAAATATTACAAAATTTATATTAGAATACATAAAAATTGAAAGTTGGAGCATAAGTTATTAAAGTCTTTAATTTTATAATCTAAAGATTAATACAAGTTTACAGCATACATCAAGTGGAATAAAATGAAATACAACCATACATAAGCTATAAATGATAAAACAAAATTGAAAATACAACCATATTGAACAGTGAAATGAAATCGAAGCTAGAGACAAGGAAAATAGTGGATGTCATGGCCCTTTATCATTTAATTTTTTATTTTTTGGTAAAAAATAGTTGAAGGAAACACAGGGACGCCATTTTTAGGAGGGAAACGTTTCCCTTTTTTCAGGAAACGTCCCCTTTTGCATTTCCTTGATTTTCCTTCAAACGGGGACACTGGGGGAGCGTTTCCAATGGAGTTTCCAAGTTTTCGGGACGTGCAGAGGCATGGAAGTGTGTTTCCTACCCTTGGGGACGTGTCCCAGTGTAACACTAGTTTAAACACACATACACTCAAAGACAATTTTTGTCAGAAGGTGACTTAGTTCATCAGTTGAGCAGGTTTAGGGTGTCAGAGAGGAGCTAAGGTTGGGAAATGGGCAAAAAGTAGTGTATGAATTATGTATAGTCATACAGAACAGTTTGTATAGACATGGCCGTATAGTAGGCCAACAAACCAACATATAGTTTTCTTGTTTTCCATCAGGCATGTCATCTCAGGAGGTGTGAAGATCTGTTTTTTGGGTGTACCGTACAATTGTTAGTTTGACAACTCATGGAGGTTTCCTTGTAAGGTTTGATTTGTTAATGAAAAGTTGATTTAAAGGAGTAATTACCTTTATATTATGTTTATGCTTTTGCTATTACTTTCCAGCTATATGTGTGATTGTTGCTATGTGATGAATTCAATTTGTGCAATTAAATAACCTTTTTGTTTAGTTGAGAACATAAGGACAACAATCACTTAGGGTTTGAAATTTTCACACGGTATCAGATTCTTATTTGATTGAGAGGATCTGGAGAGTTTATGGTAGTATAGCAATTGCCAAAAACAACTATCGAAAACCATGACCAATAGTTAGAGGGTTTCAAAGGTAGTGCTTATCATATTTGGGAGTTTGTATGTTAGAGCTTAGAGATGGTATTAACTAGCCTTAGGTTCAAGGACAAATTGGAAGGTGCCTCGAATTCCTATCATGGAAAGTCGAGGTAACTCTTCTATTAGAAGAGAATGATCTCTGGGATATTGTCAAGGATGTGGTGACTTCATCGACAGATTCGTAGGATTTGGTAGTTCATAATAAGAAAGAAATGAAAACCCAAGCATATGATCAAGGATACTATACATGATCATTTGATTCCTCATATATCCGAGAGGAAGATGACGAAGGAGATGTTCGATGCCTTGGTTATCCTTTTAGAGTGAGAACATAAATAGGAAAATGATATTGCATAACAGACTTAGATTTGTAGAGATAACCAGATCAAACATTGTTACCGGTTACTTGATGAAGGTTATGTTGAATTTTGTACCTAGGAAAGTGTTCCCCTAGTGATTTTTGCCTAAGTCACTAAAGGGGGACAAGTTACATGACCCTTGCATTAATTGCTTGAGAAAAGTAATTAATGTCACTTTAGAGTTATAAAGTGACTTTTCAAATTAATTTAAATGGGAGTTGAAAAGAAATTAATTAATGGAGAGAAAAGTGACTTTTCTCATCCATTGATGTGGAAACACTAGATTAAATGTGGGCCCTTGATCTAGTGTCCTTTCAGCTACCCCGGGAAGAGGAAGTGCAAAGACAAGGAAAATTAATAAAAAAACATTCCCTCATTCATTTTCAATCATCCATGAGACTTGGAGAGCAACTCGACTTGAGAAGAGGAGAGGAGTTGAGAGAGAAGAGAACCTTGGTATGAATTCCAAGGAGATTCGAACAGCAGGATGCAGAGAGACTCTGGCATGCAGTTCGAGGACCGTACAACAGCAGTGATGAGGGACGAAAATTGAGAGAGCAGGCACAATTTTCGAGAAGGAAGCTTAGGCACAAATTCTCAGAAGTCTGGCACAATTTTCAAGGGACTGTACAACACTTTAATTGCAGCCCGTACAACATTAATTGAGTAGGTCATACAATGTTTTATGTGTCTGAGATAGCACATAAATCGAGGCAAAGTTTTTGCTATTTTAGTGGGCACAAAAACCGAGGTAACCAGACAATACTAACAAGATGCACTTCAAGGTGAATTCCAAACTGTTCTGGCAATTATGTACTGTACTGTTCAGCACACAAATCGAGACAGTTTATGCATAGATATCAAGTCTGTCCTGGCACTGTTTTTGAGGCTGGAAAGTTGTCATCTGGTTGAAATAAGTTTGGCTTACTGAATTTAATAATTGTTGTTCTTCTTTACTGCTGTATTATTTCAAGAAGAAATAATAAAAGATAATCTCTCTCACAAGTTTTCCCTTCGGGGTTTTTCCTGGGCTAGTTGGCTAAAAATCCCTGAGTTTTATGTGTGATCTCAGTTTGCTGTTCATTCTTATTTTCCGCTGTAAATTCACTTTACAAGTTGTATATCAGCCTACAGTTTTGTTGCATTTAATATTTATTTACTGTGGTTTAGCTTAGTTCACTGTGAGGTCTGATATCAGAGTTTTTGTGAAGTGTTGACAATTTTCTGTGCATGAGAAAAGGTCTGTTTTCTAACATGGTATCAAAGCTGGGGCTTTGATATGACAGTAGACTGTTGGTACAACTTATGTGCAAGAGATTTGCATAAAGTGGCTAATTTTTGAGCAGGGACTTCAGACTTAAGAGGGAGTTTTCTTTTGTTCATCAGAGGCTGATTTGGAATTACATTTGCAGAAAGTGGGCAGAGATATCTTTGTATAGCAGAGTTGAGTTGAGGTGTTGGTTTGTCAATTGTCAGTGAAGATGTCATTGACACTTGGCTTGAGGTTTGAGGATAGACTTCTAGGGGCTGAAAATTTCATTCCATGGAAGGAGAGGGTCACCTTGTTGTTGGAGGACCTTGGGTTATGGGATATAACCAAGGAAGTGTACACAATACCTGCTGATCCTGTCCTTTTGGATGAGTACAACCGGAAGAATGTAAAGGCTAGATGCATTCTTCTTGATGTAGTAAAAGATCACCTCATGCCTCATGTGTATGGAAAGAAGAATGTCTATGAGATGTGGGCTGCCTTACTGAAGTTGTATCGGGATGATAATCAAAACTGGAAAATGGTTTTGAGGCAGAAGCCGAGGGACATTAAAATGGCTTAAGACCAACAACGCTGCATCATACCTGATCCCCACATCAGACAAGTACATGATGAATTGGGTGTTGTCGGTGAGGTTGTGGATGAGGCCGAGTTGGTGAGAGTAGCCTTGAATGGCTTCTCTCAGCCATGGCATGACTTTGTACAGGCAGTAGTTTCCAGAGAGAACTTGCCATCTTGGTCCAGACTTTGGGATGATTTCACATAGGAGGAGCTAAGATCTACCTCCATAGGCAAGCAGAGAGTGGATGATGAGGAAAATGTTGCATTGTCAGCTAAAGGCAAGAAGTCCAAGAAGGGCCCTATGGGAGGGGCTAAGCAGCGGAGAGGTGAGCAGAAGAAGGACCTGAGCAAAGTCAGGTGTTATGCATGCAAGGATTTTGGCCATTATGTTGGCCAATACCCTAAGAAGAAGAGGGGAAACCAGGAGGAGGAAGAGGTTGCAGCTACAGCTGAGATAAAGAATTACACTGCAAAGTTTGAGAAAGAATTCTCTCTTGCCACAATTGTTTTGAGTTGCGGCAGTAATGGACTAGTGGATGCTGGGAAGTGGATTGTTGATAGTGCGTATTGCAGTCACATGACTGGGAGGCGAGATGCCTTCCTCACTATAGAGACAGTTCCAGAGTAGCTCGTATAGGATAGAGATGGCACAGTGCATGCAGTCAGAGGATTGGGACAAGTACGGTTCCAACTAGAGTTTGGAGAGCTTCTGGAGGTATCAGGAGTACTCTATGTTCCAGGGTTGCAGGATAGCAGACTCTCAATTCCAGCCTTGGAAGGTGTAGGATATGCAGTGTTGTTCAAGAATGAACACATTTTCATTTATGTGTTGGGAGTGGATCCGGTTGATCCTGTGTTGATAGGTCATCGAAGAGATGGTGAGTATGTAGTGTGTGGACAACCTACATCAGGAGGATCTTTGTGGATAACTGGTCCTGAGTTTGAGACAGACAGAGAGCGAGATGCTTCTAGGATTAATGTGGCGTCGAGTAGTCAGTCCGCAGTTTAGAGGAGAAAGCGAGATGCTCTGGAGATTATTGTAGTACCGAGTAGTCCGTCTTTGATTCAAGGGAGTAAGTGAGAGAGGCTACTTCTTCCAGTGCTGACAAGAGGGCCAGCTGGTATGACTTGTCACTGATGGATGAACGAGATGAGATGTCTCGACATGTGGCATCAGTGCAGAATACTTGACTTGTAGAGGGATGGATTCCAGAGACAGAGGGAGCTTCTACAACTGATAGTGTGAGACTGGAATGTGATTCTGGCGGAGGACATGCCAAAAGGTCTTCCCGTGTGAAGCGGAAGCACTAAGCTTTACAACTTAGGATGTCCTTCATGTGATGATGCCTAACATGAAGGCACATTTGATTTGGCCTTTCTAGAGAGGAGTTTAGAAAGGGTGGGAATTACCTATATTGTGTGAGAAGCACATGAGCAAATCACCAGCTTTGGTGGGGAAGCAGTTTATCTTCTTTAGGGACAAGTTGGGAGTGAGGGAGAACACTTTTCTTTGTAAGAGGGAGTGTTGAATGTTGTACCTAGGAAAGTGTTCCCCTAGTGATTTTTGCCTAAGTCACTAAAGGGGGACAAGTTATATGACCCTTGCATTAATTGCTTGAGAAAAATAATTAATGTCATTTTAGAGTTATAAAGTGACTTTTCAAATTAATTTAAGTGGGAGTTGCAAATAAATTAATTAATGGAGAGAAAAGTGTCTTTTCTCATCCATTGATGTGGAAACACTATATTAAATGTGGGTCCTTGATCTAGTGTCCTTTCAGCTACCCCAGGAAGAGGAAGTGAAAAGACAAGGGAAATTAATAAAAAGACATTCCCTCATTCATTTTCAATCATCCATGAGACTTGGAGAGCAACTCGACTTGAGAAGAGGAGAGGAGTTGAGGGAGAAGAGAACCTTGGTACGAATTCCAAGGAGATTCGGACAACAGGATGCAGAGAGACTCTGGCACTCTGTTCGAGGACCATACAACAGCAGTGATGAGGCACAAAAATTGAGAGAGTAGGCACAGTTTTCGAGAAGGAAGTCTGGGTGCAAATTCTCAGAAGTCTGGCACGATTTTCAAGGGACTGTACAACACTTTAATTGCAGTCCGTACAACATTAATTGAGCAGGCTGTACAGTGTTTTCTGTGGTTGAGATAGCACAGAAATCGAGGCAGAGTTTTTGCTGTTTCAGTGGGCACAAAAACTGAGGTAACCAGACCATACTGACAACACTCACTTCAAGGTGAATTCTCAGATTCTGTACTATTCTGGCAGTTCTGTGCTGTATTGTTCAGCATGCAAATCGAGACAGTTTATGCACAGAAATCAAGTCTGTCCTAGCACTGTTTTCGAGGCTGGAAAGTTGTCATCTGGTTGCGATAAGTTTGGGCTTACCGAGTTTAATAATTGCTGTACTTCTTTACTGCTGTACTATTTCGAGAAGAAATAATAAAAGATAATCTCTCTCACAAGTTTTCCCTTCGGGGTTTTCCTGGGCCAGTTGGCTAAAAATTCCAGATTTTTATGTGTGATCTCAGTTTGCTGTTCATTCATATTTTCTGCTGCAAATTCACTTTACAAGTTGTATATCAGCCTACAGTTTTGTTACATTTAATATTTATTTACTATGGTTGAGCTTAGTTCACTGTGAGGTCTGATATCAAAGTTTTTGGGAAGTGTTTGACAATTTTCTGTGCATGAGAAAATGTTTGTTTTTTAACAGGTTACCTCCTACCTACGAGGCAGGAGTTGAGCAGGATCACTTGGGACGACATTTATATGGAGTATTCTCCGATCACTTTGACAAATTTGTTGGATGGGTTACATTCAAATATGGTCCTCTATGCAGAGCACTTCATGGTGCTTAGGGACAAACTCATTGTGTGACCTCCCTACACACATTGTTGCTGGATAAATGTTATTCCCAACCCCTTTGGCCACTTTAGAGTGGGTTTTGTTGCTAGTATAATTGTTTGGACTTATGATTGAAGGGGGATTGTTAGACTTAGTCCCTAGACAATAACGAATTTCGAGATTACCTCTTATGAGTTGTTATTCTTATCTACTGATGAAGTGTTATCCTTATCCACTAATGAGATATCAGTGAGAGGTGGTTACATCTATGTACTATATATTGATATCATGGGACCAATACAACTGTTGACAATGGCTCAAGCTTGGAGCCCTTCACAATACTTTTCACCTTTTTCAGCTGACAAAGGGGGGAATCTTAAACATGATTGTCAGAGTTCAACTTCCGACAATCATGACTAATATAAAGGACTTTTGACTAGAATCAGCCATAAGAAAATGTATTATTGCAAAACTAGGACAGTGAAGAAGCTTCTGTTGGTGTTTCATTAGTGATGATGAACTTGAAGGAGTCTGTGAAGCAAAATTAAAGTTCAAGGAAGAGGAAACTGTGCCAAAAGTCTCCTTGGCAACCATTAGAAGAATTACCCGACCAAAAACTTTGAGGGTCAAGCACAATGTTAAGAAAAGTGTTGTCACAATACTCATATAGTTGAACACTCACATTTTCATTGATATTGCTGTTGCAAAGAGGTTGAATCAGTTTGTTTATTCCCACCCCCACCAAAGATTTAAATCACAAAGAATGGTTGCAAATTGAAATACGATTTCTTGTTAAAGGAAGGTGTGAGTGTCATCATCCCTGCAAGACTTTAGTATGCAATCAGAGTACCATGCATTACCATTAGGAGTTTACACTGTTCTTGGAGCAGAGTGGTTAGAAAAGTTGATTGTTTTCCCCATGAGTCTCCAATACCAAATCTCTAAGTTTAAATGTGAGGGACAGAAGTAGAAACTACAAGCTTCTACCCCTCCAGTGTCCAGTCCCTTGGTTTCCTTGCATCATGTTGAGAAAATGATTCGGAAAAGGGCTCTAATTTTCATTGCAAAGTTCTATGATGTTGAAGTTCTACCTTTTTTTTCCCAAGAAAATAAATGTATATTTGGGTTTTCAAGGAGAAATCAAAATATACATGCTGGGTACAATCTTGGCACATCGGAGACATAAATCTCATCTTTCGAAAACAAAAATAGACCTATTGACTTCTAAAACTGTCCAGATGTTCTTGCATCCCCAAAAAACACAAAACAATATTGTATCAGAAAGACAACAGCAGTAGGCCTGTAACCTATCATTCTAAAGATCAGACATTGATTTCTGAACAATAGCTGAATCTATCCTACTCAACAGACCTTTAATACAGGATTATAACTTCTTTGGGAGAAGCCCTTCCTTCCATCCATTCTATTACAAGCACCTATTCTATATGAAGAGAAAGAGCTTCCTTTGAAAGCTTATCTGCTATTTCATTCAGCTCTCTGAACACGTATTGAAAAGAAACCAACTCGAACTGATTTTGAGCCTCACTGAATTTTTCCATAAGTGGCTGAAGTAATAGATTTTCCATATTCCTCTTGCATTTTTCCCAATCAATGATAAGTTTGGAGTCACCCATTACTTGAAGATTACTTACTCTTCTGTCCATAGTCAATTTTTGTTGATGTTTGTACTCCGAACAGGAAGTTCCACATAGTTTTTGTGTCGAACATGTTTGAAGTTGTCCAAGTTAAATATATTTTGTAATTCACTTTATTTATAAAGTGAAAGTCTTTTAATTAGCTGTTGAGTCCAATAAAGTGTATTTTTATTACACTAATGATTTATACTAATCTCAACCGTTGATCTCACCGTGAGATTAGGGTTTTAGATAAAGTATAAAGGTAAGTCAAGGTAGAGGGAAAAGACACATTCATTTTCGCTTGAAGACATTCTGGTTGGAAGGTGAAGAAACTCATCCAAAAAGCAAAATTAGAGCACTGAAGGGGAGCCTGGTTAGCAACCAGGTAGATTTCAGTAAGCAGGCAGCAGCAGTATGGACAGATCCATGATTCCGTGCAGTCATATGGAGCCGTACAGCAGTATGGATCCGTTTAGCAGGTCCGTACAAACATATGGATCCATACAGACAGGTCCGTACAAGTGTGCAGACAGTCTGTACCGCAGCCAGCAAACTTCAGGTTGATTTCTCAGTTGATTGAGGGCAGTTTTCCTCAGTAAGTTTGCTGTTTTCTGCTCTATTTTGAGTGTACCGTACAGCTGTAAGATTTTGTGCCATGGAGGTTTACTTGTAAGCCTAGATCTATTAATGAAAGGCTGATTTGAAGGTGTAAATCATCTGTGTATTGTGTTTTGCTTCCACTGTTAATTTTCTGCTTTACGTGTGATTGTTGCATGTTCAAAAATATTCATTTCTATGATTAAATAAGTTTAGATTTGATTTTTTTAATTAATGAGAAACGTAGGACAGCAGTCACCTGGGGTCTGAAAATTTACAATTTTAATAGCAACCTGGCAGCAAACAATTCTGCTCTGTTATTGTTTCCATATCCTCATGCTGATTTGAGTTTTATTATTTATATAATGGGTTTATGATAAATAAAGAACACCTCTGCAGACTCCTAGAGATCCTTGACTTTCACCATCAAAGAATCCCTATGCCTTTGAATGATCAATATTTGGATCTTCAAGAACTCTAAGGTTCTTCTGAACCTTAGGCTTCCAGAAATCTCCATACACGTAACTAATCATATGAGAGACCTGAATAGGCAAGAGCTATTTACCTTGGAATACAAATCATTTCTCACAAGCCATATGGCTCATACAATTGTGCATGGAAAGGCTTTATGATCCTCAACAGATTTATCTACACACCATTCTTTGAAACGTTCAGAGATAGTGTCTCCTGCCCATTTCCCATTTATTTTTAGCATTTTCATTGCTTCCACCCATACTTAGTTGCATATGGACAAGGTACAAAGAGATGGTCTACTGATTCATCATTCATCTTACACATAATGCACCTTCCAGGGACCAGGACAATGCCAAGACCTTTTCTAACAGTTGTCGCAGGTTATAATTTTGTTTGATAAGGCTAGCCATAACAAAATCCTTGTCTTTTTTGGACACTTCAGCTTCCAAATTTTCTCCCAGCACCACTTCCTCTCTATTTCTTCTTTATCTTCCAGTCTGTTTTCATACCCCAGCTTTGCAGTATATCTTCCTGATGCTTTATTCTTAGACCAAATAATCTCATCTTCATCATCCTTTAATCTAATGGCACTGTGTTTCAAGCTGTATGTGTACTGCTCACATTCTTTTGCTAAAACTCTTTGTAACTCCAATTGTGCTGCTGTTTTCCATTCTTGACTATTGTTTTCTGGGGCTGTTGAATCTGTTATACTGAAGGATCTCTTGATTATGCAATGCTGTTTTCAATGACTCTGAAAGCCTGAGTGAGGCTATGCATCACATCCACGGTTTCTCTCCTAGTTTAACCTTATTCCCTCTCAATCTTCCAAACCAACTATCAACTAAGCAATGGAAATGCTTTCACCAAGGCCTTCCATATAATTGAACCTCCACCAGTTATCTTATTTACTCCTGATACAGTCCTCCATAGAGCCTGGAGCTATGTATTTTACAGTCATTATTTGCCCCATAATCCTTCACTTTTCATCATATTCTACATACTTTTAGCTGGATGTTGAAGTTCTGCCTACTGAAATAACAGCAACTTCAACCAACTGAAATAATAGCTCCCAAAAATTAGAAGATGACTCAAGTTATTCAAAAGCTAAGGTTGTATTCTGAGACTTGTCATTATAATTACCCAGTGAATCCTAGAAACCATTTCCAGCAGGCTGTAAACCTATTTATGGTTTCAAAAACCTTTCCAGTCATTGTAAACCATTTCAGGAACTGCTTAGCGGTACCTGAAAACTACTTAGTGGTTTGCAAGGGTTTCTGGAAAATTCTGAGGCGATTTTCAGTGGTTTCCAACAATTTTTCATGTTTTTTTATGCTCCAAAAATTCAAAATGGAACAGGCCCTACACTAAACCTAAAAGTGTCCACTAAACACATGTAAAATAAAGTCATTTAAAGTGAAAAAAAAACTCTTCTAAGTTCTAATTTTTCAGAAGAGAGTAACTAACCGGCAACAGGAAGAGTACTATATCAATGTTTTAGACAGATTTTGCTTGGAAAAAAAAAATGTTCCCGTATCTGGAAACTGTTTCCTAGTGTTTCCCCATTTCCTGATGTTTTCTACACAAACTACCCCAATGTTTCCGATACTTTTGGACCCTTGCCATATGTGTTTCCGGAAACTTGTTTCCTGTCGTTTCTTGTTATTAGTTTCCGATACTTGGGGATAACTTTGGAATTATCTCCTAATCTTGGAATTAAGGACGTTATTGAAGTAGAACTGGGCTCTACTCTAGTGAACATCAAGCCATATTGTTACCCCTTTGTTGACTTGTACGATTACAAGCCTCCTAAACTAAGGACTTCAATCTGATGTCAGTATCCAAGCTGTCCTTGAACCTGAAGGCATTTTACAACTAGTACAAAAATCTTTGATATCAAAATAAATAATGGAGTGCCTCGTCAAATGGAAGAATTGTGTATTGAAAAAACGAGTTTTATGTAATTTTGTTCCGTACATTTATATTAAAGTTGTCTAAAGCAGTGTGGGATGAAAGGATTGGTCATCTTCGTGCTACTAATAAGGTGGAGAATGCATAGCACTTTCTTTTAGAATGTCCTGATAATGTGCACATTAAATCTCAATTTCAATTTTTTTGTAACAATACCGACTTTTGTAACATGTTAATTCATCAAAACCATGGAAACTTAGGAAAGCTTCTCTCCAGTATTTCTGAGCATGGAAATAAAGTTCCAAAACAAACCAATTATTTTCTTGCCATTTCTTTAAGGTCTGATAGACCAAAGTTGGTCTCAGTAAATGGTAACCGTCTAAAGGAACATGCACTAGATATCACCAGAGACAGAGCTAGTAAATCAGCCCTTGCAGAGCACTCACACAACTCTTCCCATCACGCATGCATTGAGAATGCTAAACTACTAACGAGGGAAGAGAACTATCTAAAACGACGGGTGAAAGAGGCTGTGGAAATTGAGAAACGAGATAACACACTTAATCGGGATGATGGGTTAAAACTGAGCGGCACTTGGAAACCAATAATTAATAAGATAAAAAGGCAGCTACATGAATAAGGAGCCGACATACAAACATCTATTCTATATTTATACTCGCTCTTTGGGCTTTAATTGAAGCATCTCAAAAACATGGTGAGATCCCCTGATGATGGACTAACATGATAAGTCCGAAACGTTGGGCATTTAAACACCAACAGGTTTTTCCAATTTTATTAATTTTAATTTTTTTGAGAGTTTTTAAAATCATTTTACTAGGGAACCCACTGAAATTTTTGAACATGGCAGCCATGAAAAGTAAGTACACTAAATCAAATAGTATGGTTGGTTGTTGGCTTATCATTTTAAGAGAAGTTTCGAGTAAAATTATAGGCAGTTTTATCCCAAGCGATCACTTATATTTCAATAATTATATCGTTCTCCATGTAAATTATCACCGGTCGTTCTTCATATAGTTTCTTTCAAGTTTCGGTCCCTTTTGTTGAATGGTCTATACTGATTTGAAGAATGCCTCACAGAATTTAATGTTTTTCCATTTCCTCAAGTTCAATCATGCGTCCCTGTGTATAGTATTGTACCCATCCATTTGGCAGAGAAGTAGCCTTTCTTCATCGGGCCATGTTGGATCACATGTAATTACTATTCTTGTTTCCCAGAAGTCAGAAGAATGTTGTCGAGATTCCATTATTTCTCTTATACTGTGTAGGTATTTCCAACTGTTGTTATTCCTTGTAATTTTTAATCAAGTATTTGCAGACTTGGCTTGTTAGTGATAAAAATGTTTACTGATTTGATGTAGAACTAGGTTGGCATTTTTCGCTGGACGGTTGCAGAATTCCAGAATTCGTCAGGTGTTAATGAGCACATGGGAGAATGACACTTCAATGGATATCTTCCCTGGGAGTCTACGCGATTCATACGAAGAGGGTTTTAGGAAGAGTAAATATTGTCTTCATGTGAAAGGGTACGAGGTGAATACAGCTCGGATCTCAGATGCGATTCATTTTGGTTGTGTTCCTGTTATTATTTCTGATCACTATGATCTTCCCTTTGCAAATGTGTTAGATTGGAGTAAATTCTCTATTATTATACATCATGATGATGTTCAAAACCTAAAGGCAATTTTGCTTGCTATTTCTGAAAAAATGTATGCAAGCTTCCTTGCAAATCTACGTCAAGTGAGAAAACATTTCCAATGGCATGCATCTCCGCAAGATTATGATTCATTCCATATGACTGTGTATCAATTATGGCTGAGAAGGGGCCTTCAGTTTTCCTCATTATCCTGATGTATATTTCTCTTCATTTTTTTTCTTCTTTAACTTAGCCGGTGTTTGTTTCTTACACCTTTGCCTTGTGTATGCACTTTCATATGCTTAGAAATTTCCTTTGCTTGTGTTTGTGAAAAATTCAAAATTAACTTTGTTGCAACAATTTCTTGTTGTCAAAGCGTGAACTGCGATTTTGTCTCAACAAGAATCATGCAAAGTTTTAATGTATCCTGCTGATAAACCGGATGAAATAAAAGGATTTAAACTAGGTTCGGCAAAAGATTCAAGGAGCTAGGTAATTGGTCTCATTCTCTAGACATTAGTTCGTTCACTCGGACGCTGTGACTTGTACCATCTTATTTCTCTTTAATCTTACAAATTTGTTTAAATTGTTTCTATTTTTCTCTTAGTTTATTTTATGATTTTATTATCCATGCCTTTGTTAGAACAGGGTATTAATTTTGATACATCAAACCTTTTCTTTTTCCTTTGTAATTCCTTGCTTTGCAGGGCTGTGTATGATCCAAAAAGAATTATTTTTCAAGATACCAATAATAATTAATCTGTTCTAATATTATCTAAATTGAGTCTAGCTAGGATGGTTGTAAGTGGGAGTGTTATCCTCTTCACCTTCACGCAAATGATATGTTGAGCTTTTAAATGAGTATATTGTTGACAAAGCCTTGAGCTTCTACAGAATCCTGTTTATCTTGGCTACCATCCTTGGAATGGGGGCAAGTGCTTGGCCGGTTTTCCCAAGAAATGTCATCCATGAAAAAAAAACATTTAAAGTAAGAACAACTCAAGAGGACATAAATTTTCAGCTAGAAATAGAAAGAAGCAGGACTTGCATAAGCAACACAAAATTCAATTAACTTGGAAAATTTCCATTAACATTCTATGGGATATAAGGATTTTTAAATAGAGAATACTCCCTTTCCTTGATCTGTAAATTTATGAGCCTGTGGCTTTTATCCTAGGTTTGTTGATAACTAAGCTTCTTAATGCAAAGTAAATTTTGTTATCCTAACTTGTAAAATAAGAATTGATGGAATATTGTATTAAAACGTTTGTTTCAGAGCTTCCTTTACAATAGACCATAGCTTTGTACATGTGTGTACTCTCTCTCTCTCTCTCTCTCTCTCTATATATATATATATATGAAAACATCTGAAGATCTCCTCTCTTCCTTGGAATGTCCAAATGGAGGCCGGCTCAATCACCAACCATAATATCGGTTGGTAACCCAACGGGACTCAACAAGGTTCGTATCTTAACTAGACTAGAACTAGAAACCTCACGACAAATTTTGCCTTGAAATAGTCTTTTAGATTGTTTGAGCTAACCCACCAGGCTACATTATATATATATATATATATATATATATATATAAGTTACGAGGGTACTCGTACCCGGGCGTCGAGGACGCGTACCAATAACCAGCACGCGTGTCATCGTAGCTGATACGGGAACATGTACTCTTGGGCATACCCAACAAGTACCCCATACGACCTAGAAGTACTTGATACTTCTTAACTACCAGACAGGGATGAGTACACCAAAAGAGGACACGTACCTCGATTTTAGGTACTTCATCGAGTACTTCCAACCAACAAATTGACTTTTGTGGACGTCAAATTTGGATTTTTTTTTAAATTTTGAAGTGAGGGAGGGGGGGGGGGGGTAGGGGGATGGTGGGGCCCTCTCCCAAGTACCTAAACCGAAGCTTAAAGCTCACTAAGAGCTTAAACCCATTCATTGTGATTTATGTCCATGCATTTGGGTTGAAGTTTGGAGGCTGTGACTTGCATTTGGTGACCATTTCAACCGTCCATACATCCAAGGACCAATGCCAATAGTGAACATGGAGCTCTGTTCAACGATGGGGAGGTGTGTATAGCTGTGAGGAGGTGATGTCCACTATCAAGCAAAGAGGAGAAAGACAAACAATGACTAGCAATGAGGGGAAACAAGACAGTCCAACAGGCTGCGATGGTATTTGGCAATTAAAATTTTGCATTTCATTTCCAGATTTCAAATTTCAACTCTTTTTTATTATTGCCTTTCTTTTCCATTTTTCTCCAAAGGCAAAATGTCTTTAGGTAATCCACAATATCCACTGTGGAAACATGTGGAGAAGAGAAAACTAGAAAAGGCTTCAGGGAGGACAACCTTAATAAAATGCAAGTTTTGCAAGGTTGAATGGAAAGGGACCTATACTAGAGTGAAAGCCCATTTCATGAATATTACAAGGATGGGTGTTGAAGCTTGTACTGGAGATTCAGAGGATCCCTCTAGACTCTCATGCACAAAAGGGGCAACAGAGGGTTGAGGGTAAGGTAGGCAAGGAAATGTCAAGGTCTCATGTTAGTATGGATGAGATCGATGAGGATGAAATGCCATCGGATGATGAAGAAGTTCAGCTTGGTGATGAGCATGTGCCATCAAGATCATCAAAAAGCACTAAACATGTACATAAAACACCAAAACTTGGCCTTTATTACACGTTCGATGTCAAAGGAAAGGAGGTTGTTGATCTTGCAATAACAATATTTTTTCTTGCGTTTGGGATTCCTTTCAATGCAGCTCGCTCATCATATTTTGAGCAAATGCTTCGTGCAATTGATGATTGATCTATGGGATATAAGCCACCTAGTTATGAGAAGCTTCGAACTGTGTTGGTGGACAAAGAGAAAAATCGTCTTGAGAAGACATTTGCGCCAGTGAAGGGATCTTGGAGTGTAGATGGGTGCTCCACTATCATGGATGGTTGGACTAATTGTTGGAATCGTCCATTGACAAATTGTTGGCACACTTATACTGGGGGGGTGCATTAGTATAAGACTTCTTTTATTGAACTACAATTATCGTTTACATCATTCTATCAATCATCAACAATCAATAAAATATACACATTCATACAATGCACAGTACACAAGGAATTAACATGGAAACACAAATGGGAGAAAACCATGGGAAACTTTTCTTAAACATATATTCATAAGCACCAAGTTGCTACAGACACCAATCTATTACAATATTAGCAGACACCCATCTGTTGGAGATACCAATATCCGATGTAATGTTTACAGGCACCCACATGCTAGAGACACCAAACACCAATCTCCACTACAAGCACCTACTTGCAACATACAAAGTATTACAGGTTCTGCCCTAAAGGAGACACCAATCCCCTCTATGAGATGCAACTCACAATGTTCAAAATCTCCATCCACATCAATTTCCTTTGGACTATCACCAATACAAATTCTTTACTCCCTTTTGTCCTTCTACTTGCATGCTCTTAGAACCACACTGGTTGTCTCAAACAAGCTCATCACTGTGCTCAAATGTTGCTGCAAAAGAATACCACTTTAGTGGATAAACATGCCCAATTGATAACAAATATACATGTGACCCCTATTGCAGATCCACACCTTCAACCTCCACGAATCACTCTCCTTCACTTCTTTTCCACACAAGAACTTTGAATGCTTGACCTATTAGCCCCTTTTGCATTCAACAACAATGTGTTTTCCCTCTGGTAGCAGGACTCGATGTGCCTCTTTATTAGGGCTTCAAATTGTTCCATCAATTTTGTGACATAGGTAGCTTGATTCCTTCACAAGTCATACTTGAGCGATGTAGTCCTTTACCTATTTTGTGCATATGAGTTACCTATAGCTCAAACGATTTCTATTTTGAGTGTATGGACGTATATGCACCCATTTTCTCACCACACTACCTTTTAGAGTTTCTCTTCTCATACCACTACTCGAAAATGCTCACAGACTTCATATTTCTAACGTAGATGTCCATAGACTTCAAATCATATCAAAAGGTGAATATACCTTGCGATCTCATAAATCTCACACTAGGTTTTTTGAACCCAAAATCCGACGGCATAGATGTCTAATTTTCAACATCTTGTTGTCGACCATCCAACAAGCATCATCTTGTTTAAACGTCGGTGGTACTTCGACGGATATCCGACAGTAAAATAACATGTCGGATATCTGACACCTACCAGTCGGATATCCGACAACTATGCTTATAATATTTCCGTTGCATGTCCAACAAATCTCGCTTTATAGGCGGTCGGATATTCGACGACCCCACTTTTAATTGGTCCATCACATATGCGACCAATCTAACTTTATAAGCGGTCGGATATCCGACAACAGAGGCATCGGATATTCGGCACGATTGACATCAAACACCGATGCCTTCAGTCGTCGGTGGTATGTTAGCTACGTCGGATATCCGACGGGATTTGAATTGTAAGAAGCCGGATATCCGACATTGTCCGCCGTCGGTGGTATGGCAGGTGCGTCGGATATCCCCGAAGTGGACGTCGGATATCCGACGTTATTTGCATTGGAAGAAGCCAGATATCCGACGTGGTTAGTTGTCGGTGGTATGGCATGTGCGTCGGATATCCTGGAAGCGGAAGTCGGATATCTGATGACTATGTGTAATTAAAAAAAAACAAAAACAAAGATCCTGATAAGGTTACTCCCCCAAAATTAGGGACCTTCCTAAAACACTTTCTGATAATCATCATGACCATAGAACTAAACCGTTAAAAAATATTTGGAACAAAGAGATTTCATGCATTTTTTTCCCAAGTTGAGTGAGTCCAGTTGTACAAAGCCATTGTAGGAGGCCAATAACCCATTAAATATGCAAATAATAGCACATTTTTTATAAGTGGAATGGATATGAGTAACCTTTGGAACTGTGATCTCCACTAATGGAACCTTCTCAACGTGCTCCACTATATAGGCACTAGAAATAGGAGAAGGCTTCAAATTTTTTGGAATGGTAGAGTTTTTTTACTACATTCCTAAAAGACACATGTTTTGAAGTTGAATTAATACTAGTACCCACCACTCCTCCCTTCAATTGCATCACCAAAATAAGGGTTGAATCCTTAACTATGTTGTAGTCAGATAAATGGATTAGATCTTCAAGTTGTTTTCCCTACAAAATTAAACATTGTTGATCCATAGGAAAATATTGTGATAGTACTAATTTCTACTTGATATCCACCACACAATAGTTAGAATCCACCCACAAAATTAGGGGCTTTCCTAAAAGAGTCTTTATCATTATCTAGAATTTTACTATGGCATCCAAAACTACATTGGATACTTGATGAAACAACATGTCTTTTGGCCATGAAGACTTTGTTAAAATTCGATATTTTTGACCTCCAATGCCAAAGATAAATTCTTCAGACATTTGATGAACAAAACTTTCATCAAACACTTGGCATGCAATATTATCTACCATGGTTTTTGCAAGAAATAGGTGAGCAAGTATTTTGTCAAACATTTGGCGAACATCCTCGAGATCCTTGGTGCCCAACACTTAATACTTCTTCAAACACTCCATCCATCTTGGCATACCAAATCATAGTACTACTATCTACTACCAAGTTATGACCACTTATGAACCCTCCTCCTTCATTTGCTAGAAAAAGAGCCATCAGGGTAGTGACATTGGTGGTAGCATTTCTCCCCTATAAAACACTTCCACCCAAAGAAACTATCTCAGTCACCTCCTTTCTACTCATATGATCTCCAATAATATTTATGTAGGTTTATGTAGGATGCCTCCAACATTTCCAATGGGATTCCATGGGAAGATATATACTTCCCACGGATGCCATACTCGTAGAGTTCACATATTTATCTCTTCACCAACACGACACTAATGTCCTTAGCAAGGGTGTAAACATGGGGTGTCAGGCCTCCCATGAAGATTTCTAAGCTTGAAATGCATAAAATGAATGCTTTGATCATGGCTGTCAAAACCTTATCAATTATAGTAAATAAAAACATACTTTATCTTTTTCAAGGGTTAAAGTATTTCATTAATAATTCATATATATATATATATCAATGTTACATTAATATGACATAAATTCATTTTAATTTGGAATTTGTGAAAAATAGGAATTGATTTTATGTGATATAAATTTATTTAATATTAATATGTAAATAATATGTAAAGAGTGGTTCTCCATTGGAAGTAGCTTGGGTGGTTGGGAGGAATGATTGTTACCCTCCCCACCTAGGTTCAATTCTTGTAAGTGACATGATGCTTTTGTTGAGCCCCTATGTAATGATTGAGTGGATTATGTAATTCCGACCATACCTTAATTCTCTGGAATAACAAGTGTTGGCATTTCTCCCGATGGATGTAACCTTGACAACGGTGAACCACCATAAAAAAAAATAAGTAAAGAGTTGTTAGCACTAAATTTATATTAATGTAATCTTAAATCACTTTTTTTCTAAGAAAATATTACAATTTTTTCTTCGATATAAAATAAAAACCACATTCTTTAGATGTTCAAAGCACATTGCAAACACAATTGAAGACTACACTAACAAGAACAAAATTACATAATTAATATACATGCATTTCTTATCCTTAAGAAAATAATCACCATTCATACCTTTTTTCCCCTTCTTCTTTTTAACCTCATGACACCCCCTTGCAGAGGTTCCAAAACTACAACTGATAACTCAGAAGGTGAGAGACCATGAATCAAATAGGGTACCAATTCATTATTAGAATTAGATTGGAGAAAAATTTATGGGAGAAATTTAGCCCATGGGCTATTTTTTGGGGAATTAGTACCTGACCAACATGTTTTTATTCTATGTAATGGATAAGGATGGTTGTACTTGGGGGTTTGATTTCTTTGTGAATATTTTGGACAATCTTACTAAACCTTACATTGAATTCTTCAATTGTCTCATTTTCCTTTCTTTTGATCTCATTCGAAGTAGCTGATAAGAATTTGGTATCCTTTTCTTTGCATCACTCAAGGAAAACATCTCCACATTTTTCCCATGTGCTAATGTTCTCATCATTAAGATTTAAAAACCAAACAAGTGCATCATCTTCTAATGACAAGATTGTAAACAACTTTAAAACAAGAACATGTTGAACCTTCAACATAGTGACAAGACAAACAACTTTAAAACAAACATGTTGGACCTTCAACATAGTGTGCATTCTAGTGAATTCCTTCAAATGATCCTTTGACGTGATTGTATTTTTACCTAAAACATAGGAAGGTTTTTCATGGCCTTATCTAGTAGATCATAAAGAGCTCCATCGAAAATAGTAATAGTCAATGACTTATAAATATAAGTCAACCAAGGTGTAGCCATGGCTCTTGTGGTAATAGCTTACCTTGGATTGCCAGAAAACACGTTTCTTATAACTTCAATAGAATCAAGTGCTTATTACTTTATACTCCAATGATCCTTTCACTCCAATGCCATACTTTAGAATTCAACACCTAATCGTGAAATACATGCACTGAAATGTATCCTTTTAAGTGATGAACAAAAACTAATCCCAAGATTTACTAGAGGACCCAAGCATCTAAGGTTTTGCTAAGCTATTCTTTGTGTTTTCAAATTGCATAGACCAAGTGGATTCTTGAAGACATTCCTTTGATCTTTTCTTGGAAGATAACAATGCCAAAGTTCAATAGTGGTAGAGTTGTTGTGGCAACTTTGGGTGAAGGAAGAATTCTTGGAACAAAGACTTGGTGGAGATAACTTGAAAATTTTAAAGAGAAAGAACTGAGTCTTGAAAGAATTAGATAGTTAAGGTTTCTTAGTAGATGTGACATAAGTACTTGGATGTGCCAAGGAGCTATGGTTTGTTTTTGGTTGGCGACATGAAGAGATCCTATGAGTGCCAACTTGAAGCATGCGATAGGTGTAAGGTGGTTCACTCAGTCTTATCGTCAACAGGACCTAAGAAATTGATTAAGATACACTATGGGGTCTAGATATTATACATGCTATTTCTAAAAAAAAATAACTGATTCCAAACACAATCCCTAAATAGATAAGATGGTAGGTAGAGCCGTTGTTTCCTAGCAATCTCGCTATAGGATTCAATCAAGATTGATTTACAAAGGTAGGGTACCTTCATGCATTACCCTTTCATGTTCCATTAATGTCTTCATGATCACAACGACCATCATGAATCGTTGCGGTGATGGTCGTTGCACACCAGAATGCATCTTATTAAATGAAGCGTGTTCTTTTACATATTTATTCTTTAAATACCATCAAGTCAAGATGGAAAAATAGGACCACGGCCAAAATACCTCCTTTACCATTGAATGGAGTTTTTTCGCTTACAATGTTATCCATTCATTGAACTCCTCTCTGTTTCGAGAATAATTTAATATTCTCTACTGAACAGGGCCAACCACATGAAGGTGGAAGCTCTTATGGCCACTCCCCCTCCTCACATTACTCTCAATTCCCCATACCCAATGCATATACTTGAAAAAATAATTTACGTGCAAATTCATGCAGATTTCATCATAACCAAACATTTACCATTCATTCAATAAAAGCTAACATTCATTAAACCATTCATTCATTCAGTCATCACATCCATTCAATAGAAGCTAACATTCATTAAACTATTTATTCATTCATTAGGCCAAAAATCATGCATGACATTATATTATCAAAAATAATTACTCAATATTTCTTCAGTCACTAGTTCTTTCTAAATTTTTTTCTCTTTACAAAATTAGCAAGAAGCTCATCTTCTGGAACTTGTCCTCCAGTTCTTGGTGCTTCATCAGCTTGTCGTGATGACTGCCTCATAGATTGCTCACGATGTAGATTTTGCGGCAAGGGGTTTAGATTTGCTGCAATAATGTGAAAATGTTACATCGATATATTTTGTTATTATAATGACAAGTATTTCATTTAAAAAGAACATTACAAAGTTGTTTTTTTTACCTGTTGTGGCCACATCATGTTCTTCATATTCCTGTCGAGGCTCAACCTGTACAGTGTGACCCTCTACATGCTCTGCAATTGAAATATGGAGAATTAAAATTAATGTTCACCATTTGCAATGCTATATATAAAATTGTAGCATCTGAATAAATTCATTACCATGATTCGAAGCATGATCTTCGATTTGTTGTTGTCCCTCCTTGACATTAAGGGGATCATTGCTTTCCTGCTCAAAACATAGTCAATATTTTATGTCAATTATTTATAACGAATAGACTGCAGAAGTAATAAATCTTCATTAAACTATATAGATTTTATATACCTGTGCACCAGATGGATCAATACCAAAATACTTTGTTTTCCCATACAAGATTTTTCGGCGTTCAACAACAGCTCCAAAGCCGTGTTGGAATCCAAGCTTCAAGTCTTCCTCAGTGGCCACTTATTTGAATCGGTCGGCCTGCATATTTGCATAATGTCGTTAATTTACATTGTGCGGTGCAATAAACGAAAAATAATTTGCAATTTATGATTTGGATGCATTATTGGTTTTTCGAAAGTTACAGTTTGTGCCGCTAAATTCGAATAACCACCAGGCCCAAGCTTGTGTTGGCCAATTTTTTCCAGTCTTGCCTTCGTGGCCTTTGATGTGTCTGACAGCCTATGCAAGTGTTGAAATACGTTAGATGTTCCAAATTCGATATAAAAATCAATAATAATGAGGTTTAGAATTACATTGTGGAAAGTATTGCATACCTCCCTGTGCCTGGTGTTAGCTTTCCTTCTTTTCTTAGAGCCCTCTCCTTTCCATCTTCCACTAGAGCTTTCCACTCTCTTGCTAGAATCATCGAAGGGTGCTCATACCTAGGGTTCCTTTCTAGGTGAACCCTATATTGGTCTCAGACAATCTTCATATGTTGTCCAACCCTTTTCAGGACTGCGACTCGATCGAAGGTCTCATTGTCGAACAGGCCAACCAACTGATTAGTGAGCTCATCTTTTAAATTTTTCGTTTGTCTATCCCACCTTGTGCGGGTGGTGGGCCCGAATATATCCAAGGACAAATCATTCAGTTGTTTATAAAAACCATTATTTCCTGCAAAACGATCATGCCATGATCATAATTAGTTGAAAAAAAATGTTTTATTGGTATATTACAATCAAATTATAAACACTAACTTGATCAACGTATAATTACCTGAGATCTTCTCTATATTTATTGGAACGAGATCTTCATCCACCAAAAATGTTGTCTCGATTGTTCCCATGCTAGTGACACAGGAAGATACAGGAAGTGCAGCTTTGGCAATATCAATACTAGGAGGCTTGGTGTCGACCCCTTCTTCTGGACAATCTGCTGTGCGTCGGTCACTAGCGTCCGGTGCACTCACAGCTGGCATCTGGGGTGTTGCGGAACGTGTTGCCGACTATTCAGTCGACAACAATGGCGAATGAGTCGATGCACGTGGTGTCGTTTGCTCATGATGCGACGTCTCTCCACGAGCATCACTAGGGCCAACACTGCCTTGACCACTAGTGTGTGGTCCCAGAAAATCCTGTAAATACAAACCACATTTTATAAGTTCACTATCATATAAAAGTCAAAATTATAAAGTTATAAATTAATTTATATTATGATTCAAGATTCCATAACTTACATTCAAGGCTTGAGATCTCTTATTCAACACTTCAATCCTGGATTTAATCTCATCTGTCTGCGGAATTTGGAATAACAGACGAAGGATATTTGCACTAATTTTTTTCAAGGTCTTCTCTATCACCTTAACCGGGTCTATAGCTAAACCAATTATGTCAGCATCGACGAACAACTCATCCACTTCAAAATCTATTGATTGTTGTGATGTTGTTTCATACAAGGAATCATTGGTCTGCAACAAAAATATATAAAACACTACTGAGTTATATAATGATATATTCCTAAAATTATATTAACAAAACATATCTATCATGATAGATTCCTAAAATTACAACTAGGTTTACTTGATGCATGGATGATGGTGTCGTCTGATCCATAGCTGGTGACTTGCCCTTATCATCCGACCCCTGCAAAAAAGTAGAAAACATTATCATAATGAAACCAATATACACACGAAAAATACATAACAAAATAAACATTATGCTACATATTATATTGGTACAATTCCAATGAATTATACCTGCTGCCTCGAGGATCGTGATCCACTCATCGGATCAATGGTTATAGGTGACCTGCCCCGATCTGCTAATATGGAGGTGCCCCTTACAGAACCTTGAATAAAAAACATAGAACAAATCACCTAAACGAATCCAAAATACTCAATGAAAGAATATAATAACAAAACATTTTGACGTATATTTAAATTGTACAATTACAATCAGGTTTACCTGTTGCCCCGAGGTTGTTGTTGTCTAATCAATAGCGGGGTGGCTTCCCCGATCAACACTCTGCATCAAATATAGATAGCATTATATAAACCAAACGAATATACTCATGAAAATACACAACAACAAAAATAATATTCTTCATATTATATTTTTACTATTACAAAGATGTATACCTGTTGCCTCGAGATAGGTCTGGTATGATCTACTGTGCCCCTTATAGAACCGGCCAAGAGAAAATTACCTAAACGAAACCAAAATACTCACTGAAACATTAATATAATAAGAACACATTTTGACATATTTAAATTGTACAATTACAATCAGGTTTACCTGTTGCCCCGAGGCTACTGTCGTCTAATTAACAACCGGGTGGCTTCCCCGATCAACGTTCTGCATCAAATATAGATAACATTATAGAAACCAAACTAATATACTAATGAAAAAACAAAGCAAAAAAAACTCTTTTTTCTTATTATATTTTTACTATTACAAAGATGTATACCTGCTCCCTCGAGGAAGTTGTACTCCTCTGACCATCTGTTGGCCGGGATTTTCCCCGATCACTAGCCTGCGAAGTAAATATAGAAAATTTAAATGAAATAAACTAACGAAAAAATCCTTAAGATGTTAAATTCATTAATAAAAGGTTGGGTAAATGGTTAGATGTACCACTCCCATAGTAACCGTGTTTGTATCTACTCGATTCAAATTGTAATTAATAAGCGACTCTTCCCCTGCAGATATTGATTTAATGGAACATATAAAAACATGGTTTCCTCCTCAAATTCACAGTTGGGTTGCTTAATCGTAGACCCTGGTTGTGTATTGTTTATAAACCCCTCAATATTCCCTGTGGCCTTTGGCCTTCTGTCAATGTACAACGTTGCTCCTTTATTTTGATCTTTGTCTTTCAATTGTAAACAGTTTGCTGACAATCCATATCTATGCATACTTTGTGTATATTGGACCAGGTGCATCCAATCTTTGTAGTTGTAACAGGGTCCAACCTACTCCATCAACTATGTACATCTGCCGTAATCGACCTTTATGCCGTCCATGCAAAACAACCCCAAACCATGTAATGATGACGATGCAATTCGATATATCCTCTCGTTCACACAAAAATCCGTGTTCAGTTGAGGAAGATCCTTGGGTACCCATTGTTTCAATATATGTATGTACCTCAAGGGCACCTCGATGTCGCCTATTGTCTCATCATCATAGGAACATGATCTACCTTCAGCGAGAAAAAAATTCCATGCGTTTATGGAATTTTCTTCTGATTTTTTGACATCTAGTTGATAAAACTCTTGTAGACCTACTGGATGTCTCACTTTCCTCTAGCCTTCCTAAAATCCCCTCACTCGAGGAAAACAGATCTGACAAATACCTATTTGGTTCTACCTGCACCATGGGAAAAAAGTTTAGATAGGACCTCAAGGCATAGCGCCTCTTAAAAGGTGACATGTAGTGCCTTTTATAAGGTGACTTGTACCGCATTCCCTTTCTCAAAATATAGGCATTCAAGTGATGAGGAAGATGATCACTTTATCTTTCTTAGGAGTAGAAATTCATGTAATTATGATCTGTCTTTTATTTCTCCTTTGGGTCTTGAGTCCCATATCACACCATCTAACTAACTTGGTCATCATGGCCCTAAAGTCTCTCTCATCCCATCAGTTTGGGTTCATCACCTCGGTCATTGAATTACACTCACATTTAGTAAGATATTTGTATTTAGCAATAATAATATAAAATAAAAATAATTAACCATTATGGAAAACTTCTAAAAGTTTTTATGACTTTCAAAACTAAGATCTTTGAGGTGGTTAATAAGTGTTCACAAATCTTCAAAAGCAATATTTTATATAATGTTGTGAAACTTGTATAATCTTATTCAAAATTTAAACTGAAATATTCTTAAGGAAAAGGATGAACTCATTGAATATTGGTAACACATGGGTGGTTTTGTAATCAAGCATGGTCTTCTTAAAGGACTGAAAGTAATTGAATCAAGCAACGACGAATTCGTAAACATGTAAGTTGCTTTGAAAAATGGTAGCTTTCAGTCCTACTCCTAGACCTAAGGTTGTCCATATTGTGAATGTGTGTTTTGCTAATGAATCATTTTTTACCATACTAGAAGAAAACAAAATTGATGATATTGTGGATTGTATGCAAATATTCATGCCCTAAGTTACAAATGGCCAAAACCCAATGCTATGGGACTATGTGAGGTGATATTGTCAGTTTAGGATAAGTGTTTGTTCGATCCCCTTGGGACTAAATTTTTCAAGGATATTTTTGAGTGATAAGAGAAACATAAACTATATTTTCTCATTCGATGTCATCAAAATGTATTGTATTGAGTAATAGATAAGTTGATACAATGGATGGGAATTCTAAAGAAAAAAAATGTAGAAGAAACTCATAGTTGATTAATGATCCTCCTATACATATCATAATCAAACTCATTTGGATCACCACCACTAGCACTACCATAGTGATATCCTTCCTCCTCCTTCACCTCCTTGTATCCAGTCCAATATTTGCATATAACTATTCTGAGGGATCCCTAATCAGATCACCATCATCAAAAGTGACTGGTTATAGGAATGATGCAGTAAGATCCAAGTTTCCCAAATCCAACTCAAATATACTATCCAAACCCATATCGATAGGAAATACCTCCATCTATGTCCTTCCCTTTGACCACTCTTCCCTTGTCCTATATATAAGATAAATGTCTCTGTGAACATATGTGAATACCTCTTCTCTTGACTATTCAAGATGGTTGTTTTTCAAAGTGTTCACGTTCTCATATGTGCACCAATTCCTCTTGTAACAAAAGGATGATCTAACCTAAGAAAGGAACCTTGTGATGTCTTATTGTAAAAGAGTGTATGCTACCCCATGTGTTGCCCATTAATCATATGCCTTCTTAATCCCATGTCCCTATCATGTTGTAACATCTGAATCTCTCAATTTTAGTAAAAAACTCTACAAATCCATTCTCCACCCCTCAAGGATGGATTTGTCCTAATATATCCTATTGAATGGTGGAATTTGCATGCTTTTCATTAAGTCACTCATCACTATAGTACTTGGTAATTGAAGGTGTATAATTATTTTCCCACCTAGTGCCAAGAATATCTCATATGTTGTTGAATAGATATTTGTTGTTGTCCCATAGTCAGGACACTTATTTTCCAAAATAATTTTCCTCACAAGTTCAATCGAGGAGTTTTGCCTCTCTTAAAAATATTCACCAACACATATCTGATCACCAACAATTTTGTCTGACATGACAAGTCTTAACTACTTAATACAAAAAATAAAAAATAAAAATAAAATTCAACTTCTCACCTTTAACACTACCAGATGGTCACTATGTTAAAGTAATCTTCAGTAACATGTAATAATAAAATGTTTTAATTTACAAGAAAATAAATACGTGAAGATACTTACCTGGGTGTAGACGTTTCTTGTAATTTACTCAGAAGAGTTACTTTCAGAAATGACTGTGCCTCTTAGAGGCTAGTCAACTCTAGGAACCAAGTGACCCTATTAGAGGGTTAGTACAAACCACAGAGAGAGAGATGATTGGGCTATGGTACAGTCAATCAAATAAATTCAATGACAGTCAAAAGGCTCAATACAATCACAATAAATATCAGTGCTTAAGTCTCAACATCACAAATAAAACTCAACAAATATATATAACCACAGATCAAGAGCTACACAAAAATATGAGCATATAAAACAAAGGCCAGTAAAAAACAAAATAACTTAAAAACTTAGTCCAAACTGCCCATACAAAATTTTGGCCCTCATAGATGAGCTGACAGCCAACAGACTGAGGCCAAAAAGACTCACGACCTCCACATATAATGAGTACATAGAAGCGTAAAGCAAACCTTGAAGACCTCACGGCCCTTACTAAAACAACCAGCAGAGAAAAACTAGGGCTCACGGATGAGTCTGAGTGTCACAACCTCCCCAACATGCAAAAGGAGAGCAGATCGAAAAACACAGTAGGCAGAAAGGTTACCAATCAAATCTCAATGCCCTTCAAACTTCAAAAATAGATCTGGAAAATAAAAGATAAAAATAAAATAAATAAATAAAAAGTAAAGTAGAATGTCTTAGGTGGGTACCAGGGTTACACAATTAAATAGGTGAGGGTACAAAGACCAACTAGTAAGGTACAAGTCAAAAAGAAAAGAGTAGGTATAAAGACTCATAACCATTTGGACTAAGGGGGTGTACCTCAAATGTGGACAAACTACCATAGTACCCATAAGACAAAAAACATAAAATGTGGTACAAATCAAAAGGTAACTCAAGATGAGTAAAAAACCCAAAAGGTAAAAGGAAAGGTACCACAAAACTATTATCAACAAAATGAAAGGACCAAAAGTCAATCAACCAAGGTGGGGTACAACCAATCATCTCTCTCTCAAATGTACCATTGTTCCATATAACCTGAAATTCCATCATCATTGTAAAAGGAAAAGTCCACACGGATGATGTGATCATGTAGTCCTCTAGACTACTCCTAAGGTCAAGCGTTAGTGGCTCCATCAAGGGGTGTCCAATCCCTTGAGAAGTCCATCTAACTCAACCATCTCGAAGACCTAGGAGAAGAGGACATCACACATCATCATATAATTGGTAACTAACCGTGTAAAAACTCAAAAACCCTAAAGAAATTGAGTGTGCAGAAGGGGAGCCAGAAAAAGAAGAGGCACGCAGGCCAAAAGTAAGCTCTAAAACTATACCGAGACCAATGTCACAGCAAGCAAGCTACAACAAAAAGGCCAGAATTCCAACAAGTAGCACTATAAAATAAAAGACCATCTAAAGGGTATGATAGCAAGCAATATTCCTAACTAAGGTCTAGAGACCTCAATAGATTGTATCCTCCGCAAGGTGATGAAATCCAAGTTGAACAATACGAAGTGAGAGACCAAAGTGGAAGGATATCCCTCTACCGAAAGGGATCCTGGGTAAAAGAATCTTAGAAGAAAAGCCACTAAGCTACGTCATTCATGACACGTCCGAGAAGGTTAACTGGAACTTTTTCCCTTGAGCCCTTGTATCACCTATACGAAAAATACAAGGAAGACAATGGAGAGGTGTCCTTAGGCGCTAAGTGGAGTGCGACATTCCACAAAGTCCATCCGGAACCAGTCCTCGCTGCTTGCTCCCGTGGAATGGGGGGCCCTCTCAACAAACTGGTCGATGACCATGTCAAAAAATACAAGAGGATTTTAGTACCCTAAAGGACAACAACTATGTCTCAGATGAAAAGCGACAAGGGGGAATTATTTGGATTCCTATCCCCGGTGTCCTACCTAACTAACAACTTATTTTGTATCCTCAAGTGAGGCTAAAATGTGTTGAGTTAAGGAGATAAATTTTAGTGGTTTGTTGTCTTACTCGATCGGGTAGCGGAAGTGCAACTCAACAGTGTTATGACTCGACTCAAACCATGCATAAGTGAATGAATCAATGCACTTTTATTTTCAATGAAAAAATAGCTACAAGAAGGAGAGAGTTCTTCGATCCAAAAAGAAAAATAAACACAAGCACAAACTTTTCAAAGAGAAAAACTACACATTTTTGTATTTTTTCCTTTTATGCCAAACTAGAACTACTCTTTCAAATTAAATGAATCCAACAATAACTTTCTTCTACTTCTAATGAGTAAAATGCATGATAACGTGTATTCACATGAAATAAATAGGAGAGCACGTAAAAAATTATGAGTATGAAAAGAAGCCTAAGTCTTACTACGAGAGCTATCAGTTTATATGTATATACAAGGTGATTAACATAACATAGGTATGAATAAGGCCTTGTAGTTGTACTAGTTTGAAGACCCTGCCCAAGCAGGTTATGTTTGGAGTATATTGGGTATGAAGGCATTGTGTTTCTATTTGGATGTATATACATCATGGCCATAATTTATTTGGAATTTTCATCACACATGTTAGAGGTGTGAAAATCTTCACATCAGATCTAAGAGATGATGTATACCTCACAAGAAAGATTAAGATTAAGCAGGAAAATAGAAGAAGAGTAGTCATGTGGTGTAAAGAAGCAACATAATTATGATACAGTAGAACTCAGATAGGAACAGAATAACATCACACACTAATTCATTAATTACAATATGGAAAAATAAATAATACAATGGTGAGAGGATTCGAATGCCAAGGTGGCAATTCGAATTAGCCTTCATGGAGTGATCATGAGATCAATGCAGTGTCATCAAAGAACAACTATGAGTCTTGATCATCATCAGTGGAGTCATCAATGCACAAGTAACTGTCAACCATGTGTCAAACTGAGTCTAACTGAGTGTAGGTGTAACTGGCACATGGAAGCACTAACTGAATGAAGGAGGCTCAGTGGAGGGTGCATGAGGAGCTAAATGGAGTCAAAATAGGTAGTCTAGTCTCACTGGAGGTCCATCGGAGTGATACAGTCAGTTCAGAGTCAATCTAGCCTTAAATCAAGGAAATATCTAAAGATAGCTCAACTAACTGAAGTGCAACTGAGTGGTAGGTGAGAGAGGGCGCCTGGGATGCATGCAATTGCATGCAGGGCGCACTAAGCACCAGGAGGGCTACAACTAATCAGAAAGAAGCTCCCAGGGCTAACTAAGTGAGGGCTAGGTGCTGGGACTAATGACTGGGATGCATGCAATTGCATGCATGTATGCAAAATCATGACTGCATGCAAAAATGCATGCATGACTGAAAATGCAAAAATGGAGAATGCTGTTAGGACTAGGATGGAGTATAGGAATATCCCAACAAGAGGCATACAGGCTGGTTTGATGGAGCACTTAGCTTAGTAAGGAGCATACCACTTGTGTACACTATCCTCGGATGCCTCCCTTTTGAGAGTTGTATCTACTGAACACTTTATGGGTGTTGAGGTGTTTTAGTAAGTATGGTTCACTATTATACATGTTCACTTTTGTGTTGACCCTTACAACACTTCATCTTGGAGATTCTTCCATGTATTTTTTATGGATTCTTCATCGTGATTCATGGCATATACATCAGAGAAGTCCTCATTACACACATTCTTAGATGGTCTATCCTTCCAATTGCTACATTTATTGACCTTCCATGTGATCTTTTCCTTGATGGATGAGTTCCCTAGTCGATTTTTATATTTTTATCATGGGGTTGGCTTGTTGAGGTAGTCGACTCCTCCATTTGGTGGAAAAATCCCTTTATCATTACTCTTTGGCACATTTATTAAGGTATAACTAACCTGCATGCACATTTCTCTAGAATGCTTACCTTATTTTGTGAATTTAGGAATTATTTTTACGCTTATGCACATGGATTTATGCACATTGTTTGAGGTCTCCTTCATCCATGGAGGTTGTTATAACAACTAAGAGTACCTTATTTGTTGGCTTCTTGGAGAAAATTCCCTAACTCATTGTACTATTTTAGTCATGTTTGTTGTGGAGAAGTTTGTTGGATTCTTAGAGAAAACATCCTAACTCATTGTACTAAAGAAATAGTGTAGATGAGTCTGCCAACACCCTAACATCCTAACATCCTATCTGATTATTACAACAAAGTCTCCAAGAATTGATAGGGAGGAGATTCCCACTTTCCCAGCTTTCTTGCAACCCCACCAAAGCACGTAGACTTCCACTTGGTTGTTGTTTTTTACAGGTTTAGTAGGTTCAGTGTTCATGAATTTTTTACAGTGTCTTGTTTGGAAGAATATAGGACCAGATTGTAACATGCCTCCACCTAGTCTTTCAAATAACTTTGTTCTTTTTTTTGCATACACAATACTGTTTTGTTTTTTGTCTGAGGGTTTTGGTATGGATGATGCATGTGAATTAATGAAGGTGCCAAGATAGAAAGTATACAATGGAATGGGATTTCTTCAACCGGGGGGTAAGAAAATTTTTCCTATAGGATTATTTCTAAAAGCATATTCACATTGTATTGAATTTTCTGGATTGGGTGGGGATTTTACTCATCTTCCTAAAACTCATCCTATTGGTATTGAAGATTTTGAGGAAATCCAATGTGATGAAGGTGACTTGGATGTTGAGTAGAGAAGTGATACACATTCTACAAGGCAAAAACCCTATTGTTGTTCAAGTTCTGCTGCAACTTCTTTGAGCACTACCATGATTTACTATGACAATCAAGGTTGTATCAAAATCTCTGAGAATCAGGCATTTCATGATATATCCAATCATATTGAGATCAATTACTAATTCATTAGAAATAAGGTCCATAAGGGAGCATTGGTTCTTCAATTCATTCCTACAAACCACTAGGTTGTAGATATCTTGACCAAGCCCCTAGCAAAGGGGAAGAATGAAATGTTCAAGGAGAGGCTTGGATTGGAGAATAACACTTTCCTCGCTTAGAGGGAGTGTTAGTTTTTCTTGTGTGTGGCTTGGACTATGTTCCATCTATGGAAACTTTCTCTTCCAACAAATTAGACAACAATAGCAGTACAACCTCCTTCAACAGTTCCATGCAGTAGTTAATGAGGGCATAGGGGCATCTATGGAGGAAAGAGAGACATGTAGCATGCATACACCATTCTCAACTCAATTCCAATTTAGATGTTTTCCATATTTAGTAATTCAGTTCTAATTATGGGTTTTCCTTTAATTAGTAATTGCATGCACAATTAATTAGAAGGTGTAGTTCCTAGTTAGAACCAGGAACTCATGCATTTGGATTCCCATTTTTATTTAGAGAACAAATCTTTAGGAGGATGAATGCTTGCAAGCCCTAGTTCATCATCAATAGAGGTGCACTTAACTTGGCTCATCTATCCATGAAAGGAAGGCACATTAGGGTTAGAGTTTAATACTTTCAGTTGAGTTGTTTTTTTGCATGTGTCCAAATTCATTGTACCTATTCTTCTTCCTAGTCTAAAAAGGATAAGCAAGCCCAACCACTGTGGTGGTTCAAGAGTTTGAGTTTGTGAGCTATATCATTTAGTTTATTGTTTTCAAATTTTAACATAAAGAAACGGTGATGATGATTTGGAATTCCATATTTGCATGTTTTCTATTCATATTATCATCATTATGTCTTTGTAGGTTAATGTACTCTATAGATGTTATTTTGAATGGTGTTTTCAATTTTGAACTATCTAGAATTTTAGGTTGAATACCTAAGTGCATAATTTGCTCACTATGGTCTGATTTTTTACACCTACAACTATGAGATCATATATGAGAAGGGAAAAGAGAATGCAATTGTCGAACACCATTTCAATCAATCAATCTGCTTAGCTACAAAACCTCATTGATTATTACATAGTCAATCCTCCCACAATCCAATTTCTACAATATGTTATAGATGGCAATAAGGGATGGCTTTGGATGGTAAAAAATGGCATCATCCTCTTCAAAAAAAACATATATCAAGTAATAGATCTACCAACACCATTAAAAATGCCATTTTCAATTTAGGAGATCTAGTTATGTGTCTCCAAAATACAATCAAACAACTCTTGGTAAAAAAGGTAAGAGCAAGATTCAGCCCAAGTTTTATGGTCCCTATAGCCTACTACAAAATGTGGGTGATGTGGATTATTCAATGGACTTCTTAACCAAGGAAGGCTTGATGAATTTTTCCATGTCTCATGATTAAAGAACAAACTCGCCAACTAGGCAACTGCCCAAATAGATTTTCCTCGATGATGAAGGGAAATTGATACTAGAAAAAGAGGGTATCCTTGGGAGCTGGGACAAAGGTGAAAATTCTCTGCAATAGGAAAAAATTTCATTAAAAAATAAAATGGTAGATCCCTCTAGCAAAAGATGCAACATGGGAACCCTAACCAAAAAATATGCCTAGGAAACTAACCATATATGTGGACCTATTGTTATAGAATGCTTTTGAAAATGTATGAATGCCATGAAAGCCTGACATCTATGCCATGACTGCTAATGCTTATTTCTCTAGCTGGTAATTAATGCATTTCAAAATCATCATCCATTTGATGTGGGTTCATAATTATGCCTAATCTAGGGTCTATAAATTGAATTAAAGTGGATGAAAATGTCTCATTTAGGGCCTCTAAATGTCAAATTTTAAATAAAAAACACATTTGAATATTTAGGGTATCTATTGAATGCTCCCTTGACTTGGTATCTATTGAATATGTTATAGATGGAAATAAGGGATGGCTTTGGATGGTAAAAAATGGCATCATCCTCTTCAAAAACCTTATATATCTATGACATGGATCCGCTCTAATTTAGAATGCATTTGAGCATGGGAATGCATCACCCTCTACATGGCATGTGGAATTCCCCCCAAAAATATAAGAATACCTCTTCCGAATTTTATTGGCACATAATGAACTCCAAAACTAAGAAGTTTGTAGAAAAATGTGAAAATTTTCAACTGAACAAGGTGGAAACGATCCCTTATCCTTCTCTTGTCCAACCTATTTTCATCCCAAATTAGATGTGAGAAGAAGTATCTATGTACTTCATCACAGGTTTTCTAAATTCATAAGGTAAGGATGTTATTATGTGGTAGTTGATCATTTAAGTATGCCCATTTCAGCCCTATGACTACCAAGCTTACGACATCTAAAATTGTTGATGTATTCCTCAAGCATGAATTTTAAGCTTCATGGACTCCAAAACCACATCATTAGCAATAGGGATACTAATTTTGTAAGTCACTTCTAGCAAGAGTTTTTCTAAGTAACAAGAATCACTTTAAATATGAGCATTGACTACTACCCTCAAATGGACAATCAAATTTAAGTAATAAGTGCCTTGAGGGGGATTTTTAAATGTACACGAGGCAAACAAACTAAATGGATATGATGGCTGCATTTTGCTTAATATTGGCATAAAGTTACTTATCACCCTGCAACCCAAATGACCCCCTTTAGGATTTAGTACATTATATATCTATGGACCCTCTCTCTAAAGGATTTGGTTATACAAAATGTTAAAGTCTTGCAGTAGCTAACACTCTTCAAGAAATGTGTATAGCTTCAACATCCCAAAGGACAACATATCATGGAAATGAATAGGATCAAGTAATAGATATACCAACACCATTCAAAATTCTATTTTCAAATTAGGAGATGTAGTTATGTGTCTCCAAAATACAATCAAACAGCTCTTGGGAAAAAAGGTAAGAGCAAGATTCAACCCAAGTTTTATGGTCCCTATAGCCTACTACAAAATGTGGGTGATTTGGATTATTCAATGGAATTCTTAACCAAGGAAGACTTGATGAAGTTTTCCATGTCTCATGCTTAAAGAACAAATTGGACAATTGGACAGTTTCCCAAATAGATTTTCCTCGGTGATGAAAGGGAATCGTTACAGCATTAAACCAAAAATGTTTTCAATTGAGATAAATAAAAAAATGGAAATACTAAAGTAAGCATTGCGAATAGACTAAGTGAGGCATCAAAAACTATGTGAGAACAAGCTTGGAACTTACATCTTGATTTCTCCAACAACCATGAAAAATATGAGTGAAATGAGTGAAACTGTAGTGAAACAAGGTTTTTATATGCCCCTCTCAGTTGGCTTCTACAAAAAATTCTTTGCAATTCTATGTTTTGAGTTTGTGGTGACACTGGAATATTGACGTTTTTCAAGGTGTTTCTAGATGAAGCTTGATGTTGACTACATGTGAATATTGTGCAATAACTATGTGACTGAATTAGGATGGTCTCATTGTCTGCAGAGAAACTTCTACTCCATGGGTTTCAATGGATGATCCTTGTGCACAACATCCTGGCCTGTATGAGGGGGGAATATTCATCATTGTTGTGAAGGCTGATGCAAAGTAATACTCTAGCTTTTTTAATCATCTTCTAGAGTTCAGTTGGTATTGTAGGTAGTTAATGTTTGTCAATACAAGGATAGTGTTTAGGATTGCTTGCTTAGGATTTATTTTATAACTGTGTGCAAGTTCATTCACAATCTTGGTATTGGAGATCTACCTTGCAATATGACTACTAAATAAACATACAAACCTTTACAAATCATTTACAAGTATTCCATTGTCATTTACTTACATTCCATTCTTATAAGCATTAATTAGGAAGGAGAAGTTAATCATCTTCTCTACTTTTTCAACGAGTTCCCAACCCTCTTATTGGGGATTATAAACATTAGCCCATACTATTTCCATCTAATAGTAGTGTCGGGTTATATTATGTGGCATTGGAACAACTTCTAAATGGGCACGAGGTTGGATTGTGGGTGGGGACAATCACCCACTACCTTTATTCTTAGAATCTTTGTGTGGAGTCTCTTTTTGATCCCCATGTCTCACTTATAATTTCAACAATGACATAATTCCAAAAGGAAAAGAAACAGAGAATGAATTTATAATGTGGATGAGGCTGAAGGTGATGCATGAATTCTAACTATAAAATTGTTCTCAATGGGAGATAAAAGAAGGTGATTCAATTTCAAACCACTTGCTGAAATCTAAAGACATTTTTGGTGATTTCTTAGCAATTGGCATTGAGGTATATGAGGAAGAACTCCTATGTTCATGCCAAACTCGTTATAAGGTGACTAGAACTCTTATGGTCTCATAAGGGAGAAATTTTGTATTCCTACAACTCAAGATACAAAAGTTTTGTGTGTTTTGTCTCTGAAATTTAATTTTGTGTAATTTAAAACTCATAGTTTATGTATCCCGATAAGGTTTTTGATAGGCCTAGAAATAATTCCAAAAATACTTGAC